>BQNB010068029.1:0-33984 GCA_026074375.1 Tanacetum coccineum
AATATGTATAATTTTGGCGTTATCACGTTCCACTTTCCAGAACAAACAACAACAAGTACACTTGATGTTACTTGCGTTCCATTTTTCAAAACAAGCATGTATCCCCGTCGCTTAAAACAGTTCAAAAGCGAGGCTATGAACTCACCTTGATCGAAGACCACGATCAATAATCAATCAATCATGTAACGCCACCGATAACGAACTCGACCGCGACCTATAATTATGTCGCTCGGTTACTATATAATAAAGTGTTGGGAATAAATCTTCACAAGAGGTTAGTACTGTTCAGATTATAACTAACAGTATTAACTGAGTTAGTACTACTAGCACAAATTTAGTACTGCCAGTGTTAGTTTGTACTGCCAGAGAAGATTAATACTGCTAAAGGAAGTCAGAGATGCCAGAAGATAAGGATTACTTGGAGATGAAGATTAGAAGATAATTATAGAATAGATTGTATCAGAATATTCTATAAGTTTATGTTTATCTTTAGTATATGTTGTAAGCCGACTAGGACTCCTTAGTCTATAAAAGGAGGCTCTAGGGCATTAGTTGAGATACAAGTTTTCATAGTTGTCAAGTCGATTTAAAAAAAAGCTTCAAGGTTGTAAACCCTAGTACTAGTGAAGAGTACTTGTATTATTGATCTAATAATATTGGAGAATTTGGTTATATCGTTGTTCATTCACAATTACTATTTTATTCATTATACTTCTAGATATTAAGGTGATTCCGCATACACTTTAGTATACAAACAAAGTTTCTACAACAAGTTATTTTAGATTTATCCAAGGTAATTTAACCTTAGACAAGCTAAGGAATCGATTAAGGATTGGGATCAACAACCTTCTAGACCTCGTAATTAACAGCACGGAAAGTATATACTAGCACCTCACATAAGTGTTTGGGGATTCTCTCTTTCACTCGGTTGTATAATAAATTATAACATATGGGGGAAACGGAAAATCAACACTCATTGCCTGTCATAGCATATAAATTACCATAAGCTTGGAAAAAGATCAAACCTCTACCGCTAGGTGCAAGCATTATTCATTACTATCTAAGAGGTCTTTTTAAAGGGTTGTGAGGTGTAGGTGTAAAGATAACATATAATGGAAACGGAAACGGATGGGATACATGTAACACCCCCAAAATTGGGTCGCAGCGGAAATATGTCCGGGGGCGTTACTTCATAATACAACAACTTAAGATACAAGAGAACGACCTCTAGATGTGTCGTTTGAAAAGTAATCTCGTTGATTTTCTTGAAATTGATATAACATTTGTCCCATAATTGCATCACAATGAAAAGCTTAAAAGTAATACAACGAGATTTGATCATTTGTATGTAAGAAGAAATCCATGAATGAAATCTTATCAAATTTAGACTCCAATGCACATCAAGTAAGCCAAGCATCTAATTCACCTGAGAAAAACATGCTTAAAAGTGTCAACATTAAAGTTGGTGAGTTCATAGAGTTTTGTAAGTATAAATGTAAATGTTGGAATCCAAAGATTTATAAGGTATGTATGATTATTTCAATCCTTATAATAATCGCCAAAAATGTAAGAGTAAATGTAGAACCAAAAGAGTTTAGTGTTTATTGCTTCGCCGCAATATAATGAAACATGTTCAGAAATTAGTAATGTTCAATAAGTAGTATGGACAGTGAAATCGTTAATTTTCCAAAATGTATGGGTCTACTATAACAGATACAGTACCACATAAATAATATCTACTGTTGCGCTAAGCTCATGACACTGAAGCTCGACATCTATGTATGCAATTTAATGCAAATAAAGGCCCGTGTAGATGTTCAAACCCGTAACTCGTAAACAATCCAAATCGCACCGACATGTAAATGCATTCGTGATTTCAGTACTGCGAAACTAGTGAGAGCCTACGTCACCCGAACAGGATGTCAATCCCAAACAATCTATTTATACACGTCGGCGCTACACCTCACCGTCCTCCAGTCAAGAAATTAACATTCATGATAATGGGCATATGGTGGGTTATGTTACTTAGGCACATGTAAACAGGAGATGATAACCGAAAACACTTGTGTCCAATAAAAATTAACCATTGTATTCGTAAATAGCTTTGAGTACTTAAATCCATAAGTAGAAAAGAGTGTGATATAAATCAAGTAATTGAGTTTGTAATGAGTATGTAAACAATTTCGTAAACGTGTATGCAATTAGTACGTGACAAAGTAAAAACAAGTTGTAATCAACATGTAATTGTGTTTGTAATGGAAATTGGCAAAATCAGTATGTAAACCAAGTGTTAGAAAGTATGTAAAAGATATTGGAAACGAACATTAAATAAGTTGTATTGAGCATGTATTCTCCCCCGAGATTTGTAAAGTAAATGTAAAGCAAGTGAAAGATGGGCTATAAACTCACCGTAAGTGAATGATTGATTATCTAATTCAAATAAGTGAATCGTCTCGGCAATCCGAATGCAACCTAATTATTTATAGGTCGTATGAGTATAATGTACTTTATATGAATAAAACATCACATGTTATATAGTCACACCACCACCTAATAGTTTTTGTTAAATCTTTAAAAGTTAAATTAATAATTAACCCGTACTTTGTTAAATAAAAGTATATGTACTTGTACCCGTAAGGAAAAATGTTATTTTTATTTACCATAATCATTTGTAAAAATATAAGATTTAATATTTTTATTGGTTATATAATGACATTATATTATTAATTTAATTGTTTTATAAAAATAATGTATAAAATTAAAAATAGTGCGCGCGATTTTAAAACCTCATATCTTTATCGTTTTGACTCCGTTTTATATGTTTCTTATGTCCACGACTTCGTATTGAGAAAATCTATCAAAATAATCAATTTATAAAAAATTAAAACCTCTGATGACAGTAACTTTTACTGTTCATAACAGTTATTAAAGCGTATGATATAATTAATTATATATAACTTGTAAAATACATAACTTGTTCATTTTAATTCCGTTTCTCGAGTTTCTTATGTTCTTGGATTCGTCATGTAGAGTGCTATGTTTATAAAATATTTATTTTTATAGATCAGATCTGAGACAGAAAGTATTTATATAAAATAACTTTTATAAAATTACTTTTATACGATTAATTAACGTAAACTCATAAATGACCATATTTTCTTCGTATATAAATCCGTTTTTTCGAGTTCTTTACCTGCTTACGTCCTTGTGAAGAGTAAATAATTTTAATAAAACAATAAAAATATATAGGTTCCAAATCCGAATCCAAATAGTAGGTATTAAAAGTTAATTAGGGTTTATGATTAATAAAACTAGTTTTATAATTACTTTCACTTAGGAACTTTGCACCATTATTTTACCAAGTATTATACCATATATCTTACATATAATAAGTCCTCTAAAAGTCCATAACACTTGTCCAAATGGAATCCATGTCCTTGTGATCTTTCACACATCAACTTGTAATTAAACCCTCACAGACACTCATTTAATTTGGTAATTCATTCTTATCAATTATGTAACACTTGTACCAAGCATGTACCGTATTTCAAGTATTATTACACCCCATACAACAATAAAATCGAATCATATATGCCTAAAATACTTCACTGTGTCCCATAAAAATGATCTAGTGGTGTTTAAACCTATATAACAAGTATGTTAAAACACCATAAGAAATGAAATGAATGAACATTGATAATTTAATATGACCTTATAGAAGATGGTAAAAGATGAACACAAGATAAAAACCCTAACCAAGCTTCCAAATCCAAAACCCTAATCAAGAAAACCCTAAATATGTTTTCTTGATTAATCCTTTTTTAAAAACCCCCAATCCAAGCGTTGTAATAACACCTTGAGTAACCTATAGATGATCTTAGAAATGAACAATAAACTGGCTTGAATCCTGGTAGAATGAATTTTTAATAATGGAACCCTAAGCGACAGATTTGAGCAGTGGTATGGTTGAGTATAGAGAGAGTTTGCTTGCTAATTTGCTAGTGAATGAATGTGTGAGAGTTAAATGGACATAGGACTTTCTAGTTATAACAAGATGGTATCAAAACAACCTAAGATTAAACCATGGGATGTGTAGTGGTTTAAGTACAAGGTTGTAAGAACCCTTCTCCTCCTCCCTAGGCAAAACTCACGGCTCAACAAGGTCTTTTGTACCTTGACAAGCCAATTTATGGAAAATAGGGGTTGGAGTACAAGTTGTAAGAGTTCTTAGTTGTAAAGTTAAAGTTTTATGGATTTATGGATTTGTTTTATGTCTTATAAGCTAGGATCCGGTTTTGAGGGGTTATAAATAAATAAAATAAGTTAATTTTGGGTATTGGGTATAAAAGTGGGTATTTGTTTGAGTGTAGATGGGTAAAGGTGCTTCGGGTATGTCCTCAATAATAGTTTTTATTGCGAAACGTAAGCGTTTTACGTAACCAACAAAAATAAATTACAAAAAGTTATAAATTATACTCCTAATAATCATATAACACTTGCTTGATGTAAACTTTAATTTGTTTGGTGTCCGTTTATATTGAACGTTGATTTTTAGTTTACGCGATTTAACTATAAGATAATAATTAAAAGCGAACGCGTAAAACTCTAAAAATAAATAATAGAATTAATTAAAGTCGTAAATAACCTGAAAATGAGAAATGTTACAGTCTCCACCCGTTAGAAGAGCCTTGTCCCCAAGGCTCAAGTAGCAACACTTGACGAAGGTACGGGTTTAGTGAAAAGATACGGATACTTCTTTTGAAATTGTTCTTCGCGTTCCCATGTGAACTCAGGACCTCTCTTCGGCATAATGATTGCAGACTTAGTAAGTCGGTTAACAATCACCCAAATGGTGTCATAACCTTGCGACATACTAGTTTTCTTTGTGACAAAATCATTGTGAAATGTTATCCTAAGTCCATGGGGATCACAGGTTGTATCAACAAAACCGATGGCCTTTGGTGTTCGGCCTTGACCCTAGCACATGTCAAGCATTTGCTAACATAGGTGGCGATGTCGGGTTTTATATTGGGCCACCAATATAGCTTTTTCATGTCTTTGTACATCTTGTCACAACTGGGTGATGAGTATTTTGATTTGTGGGACTCGTGCGATGATCACAGTCCTAAGTCTCCTTAAAACCGCAACTAACTCCTGCCGTTTAAGCATAGGGTTCCGTCGGTGCGGGGTTCCAACTTTTCCTTTGGTATATCCTTCCTGATCATACCTCCTACATCTTCGTTCTTAAGATTCTCTAGTTTCTGTGCTTCGGTCTGAGCATTCAAGATTTGTTTGGGAAGATCCAAACCAATAGTCATCACTAAGACTCGGACTCTTAGTGGTTTAATTCGCTCTTTCCTGCTCAAAGCATCAACAACAACATTCGCCTTTCCCGGGTGATAACGAATCTCACAATCATAATCGCTGAGCAACTCTAATCAACGACGTTGCCTCGTATTCAACTCCTTTTGGTCAAGTATGTGTTGTAGACTCTTATGATCTGTGAACACCGTACACTTGGTCCCATACAAGTAGTGCCTCCAAATCTTTAGAGCAAACCCCACTGCACCAAATTCCAAATCACGAGTAGTTTAATTCTCTTATGAATCTCAACTTCGTGATGCGTAAGCAATCACCTCTCCGTTTTGCATAATTACGCACCCACGTCCTTTATGCGACGAATCTCTAATAAATAATGAAGTTCTCAGCTCCTTGACGGGAGAGCTAAATATGGTTCAGCTACACAACTTTTTTCAATGTCTAAAAAGATGCTTTCTTGCTTGTCACGCCCATTCAAAGAGCGACTTTTCTCTGAGTGGTTTGGTCATTTGGCTAAACGATTTTTGAAATCTTCAATGAATCGTCGGTAGTATCCACAAGAACCTAAAGAATGACGCATCTTCGTTAGAGGTCTTAGAAGACTGCCCAATCTTTTATGGATTCGAATCTTGGCGGATAAAACGTGAATGCCTTGACCTATCAATCACAGTGGCGATAAAATTATACCTTGAAATCCAAAATTTGCATTTAGAGAATTTAGCAATACGATTCTTTCTGTCTGTAAGTAATTCCAGAATTACCTTAAGATGTCCTCATGTTTTTCTTGTCTAGTAATACATTAAGAATCATCAATAAAGACAATCACATACTTATCTAAATAACGGTTCCACACACTATTCATAGAATTCCATAAATACCGCCGGTGTGTTCGTCAAACCAAATGGCCTAACTTGGAACTCGTAATGACCATACCGAGTTCTGAATGCCGTCTTTGGAATATCCTCTTCATGTACTCGAAGCTGATGATAACCAGATCGCAAGTATAACTTAGAACAAACACTGGATCCTTGTAGTTGATCAAATTAATCGTCAATCCTTAGGAGTGGATAACGATTCCTTACCGTCGGCTTGTTTAATTCTCAATAGTCAATGCACATTCGAAATGATCTGTCCTTCTTTTTGACAACAAGATCGAAGCTCCCCAAGGTGAGGAACTAGGTCTTATGAAGCCCTTGTCATAAATTTCCTTCAGTTGATTCGACAATTCTTTCATGCTCTGACGGTGGCTATTGATAAGGCGCCCGTGCTATAGTGCAGCAGCAGTAATCAAATTGATTTACAATTCACGTTGTCGGGCTGGTGGAATACCCGGCAAGTCCTCGGGAAATACTTCGAGAAAATCTCGAATGATTGGTACGTCTTCAAGTCGCTTCTCCTTCTAATTGTCTTCGGCCTCCTTCATGGTAATATGTGCCAAAAAAGACATGGTATCCTTTTAGCAAGTACCTTTGGGTTTTGGTACACGAGATGATGTTTAATCAGGACCCGTGTCCATTGTCGCTTCCGTCACTACAAACAATTAATGTTTCATTTCCCCCATGGAATACGAACGATCTCTCGGCATAAACTATCAGCATGATATTTTGACAACCCAAACTAGTAACCAAATAGACATGAAACTACAAGTTATATGTGCATAAAGTTGATGTGAATGGCATGATTTAGTAAATTCTCTAATGGCAGCAAATCTTGAAAGCGAATTGTCCTAGCCGACCTAGTGATGTGTCAGGCTTATCGGCTTAGATGAATTTGGTATAAGATGATGTCCAACTTTATATAACTAATGGGGTAAAAGGACTGCTTAGTTTGCTATGTACTAATTCGATTTCCCAAAGTAAAACGCATTTTACAATACACACACAAGAAATTTTGTTTTTTTTTCAAGGATGAAATTAAAAATGATCCTATAACAAATGTTTACATGGTACTACTATCTCAGCATGCAAGGCCTTCTGAATTAAATACATAGGAGGATCAGCTATATATATTGAGGCTAACGATCGCGATACTCATTTTCCGACAAAATTGTGTTATATATAAAGAAGTATCAAAGAGATTTATAAAATGACAAATATTCACCAAGGGTGGAATTGCAGGGTTGTTTGAAGTATACAATAAAATGGTTTGCGCGAAATCGTATGATGGTTTTTTCAAGAGCGATCGCTAAAATGACTTATGAGTGATAATAAAATACTTTGTTATGAAAATGGTTTCATAAGGACAGAACAAGATACTTCATAAAGTGGTAGTAACGTAGTTTTTAAGATGATTGCAAAATAGTATATAAGATGTCAAGAAGGTAATTTATAAGGTATGTGAAATGAATGATATATTTCTAAAATGTTAGTATATAATTGAAACGATTGGTAAAAATAATTTTTCAACAAAAATTAAGATAGTAAAATGGATTATAAATGAATAGTTTATCAATCGATAGTTAAGGTAGTTTGTTTAATAACAATCGACTTTTGTTTAATGAGACAATACTAAAATTGATCAGGGGTGGTATCAAAAATAAACTTCGAAGGAATCACGGGTCAGTTCATAATGTAAATAAGTAAGGAGTATATTTTGATAACCAATTTTTAACAGAATTATAACAAAATAGTTTTTTTTAAAATTGCCCATACGAAACATTTTAATGAGAGGACAACGAAAGTAAGTTTATTGGAGTGACAGTAATACGTTTCATAAAATATAATGTTTAGTAAGCAGTTTGCATGGATAATAGGAGTTGAAATAAAATTGACGAAGTTTTCCATAATACCACACTTTGATAGATACTTGGTTCATGTTTCTTCCCACCAAAAAGACTACATTTTCTTAAATACTACAAATCTCCAATACAAGCTAGTAACATAAATCATGAAGCAAGATATATATGAGTTGTCGTCCGATACTGACTGGTCACAGAGCTCCTTGAGTTCCTAAAGTCCTTCTCGTCCTGAACGCTAGTACTCTTGAACCGCACCAACTGCTGTCAATTCTTAACACAGCCTGTCTCCTCACGTTACAGTACATCTTCTCGATTGCCCATCCGTAGTCCTTATCCTAGCACGCAATGACGCATTTTCTGCCTCAGTAATGTCTCTGCCCTAAATCACAGAGCCGTCAGCTCCCCTGTATTGGCACTCTATTAAATGCTCCTGTACTGCCTCGTATGAAACTGCCCCATGTTGGGCTTGTGTCCCCATAAAGGCCGGGCTGTAGGAAAAGCCGACTGCAAGCAACAGCTCTGGGTTAATGACATCTTTTCTACCCGGGATATCGATCGGGTCCCCAATATTCTCACTCACAGAGTCGAGAATAGTGGATGTAGCCATTACTGCACAAGCAAACAGTTATATAAAACATCTATATGAAACCATGCAGGAGCGTGCACAAATGAAAAGGTAGACACGATGTACGATGATGCAAGGTGAATGAATCTGCGTCACATGCAATTGATGAAAATGCGACATGGCGAAATGGAATGCATCCATGGTATGAATTGGACGATGGTCAAATGAAATGATTGTGGTATACATGACTGATTGTTATGAATGAATGATGGTATATATCATATAAGCATAAGGTAATTTTAGGACATACGAGTATAAAGATACATTGTCTTTAAGAATGTTCTAGTATTTAAATAATAAACACTTATATAAATTAAGTGTAAAATATACGCAAGGCGGTGTAAATAAAATATATATATAAAATAATATATAAATATATATATAAATATATAAATAATATATATATATATAGACTAATATTAATATACTTAATATATTATAAAAACACGTATGTGAACCAGCAGCATCTATTATACATAACTAAATGCAACAGTAATGTATGAATGAATGGCCCAGGAACATCTCTTTATATGATCAATGTTTGAAAAACGGTTATAGTCCAATAAAATATATTTGACATGGTTCTCTAGAACCTGCTCTGTACCAATCTGTAACACCCCCAAAATTGTCGCAGCGGAAATAATGCCCGGGAGGGGCGTTACAAATCATAATACAACAGCACAAGATATAAGGGAACGGCCTCTAAATGTGTCGTTTGAAAAAGTAATCTCGTTATTTATTTGAAATTGATATAACATTCGTCCCATAATTACATCACAATGAGAAGCTTGAAAATAACCTAATGAGATTTGATCATTTGAAATGTAAGTAGAAATACCATAAATGAAATCTTGGTCAATTTTTAGACTCCATTGCACTTCAATAAGCCATCATCTAATTCACCTGAGAAAAACATGCTTAAAAATGTCAACATTAAATTGGTGGAGTTCAAAGAGTTTTGTAAGTAAAATGTTAAATGTAGGTAATCCAAAGATTTATAAAGTAATGTTTGACCATTTCATCTTTAAAGATTCACCAAAAATGTAAGAGTAATGTAGAACAAAAAGAGTTAGTTTTATTGAAGTCGCCGCAATATAATAGAAAGTGTTCAATAAATAGTAATGTTCAATAAGTAGTAATGGACATGAATTCGTAAGATTTTCACAAATGAAGTGGGTCCAACTATAACAGATACAGTACCACATAAATAATATCTACTGTTGCGCTAAGCTCATGACACTGAAGCTCGACATCTATGTATGCAATTTAATGCAAATAAAGGCCCGTGTAGATGTTCAAACCCGTAAACATCCAAATTGCTCCGACATGTATGCATTCGTGTTGTTTCAGTACTGTCGAAACTAGTGAGAGCTACTCACCCGAACAGGGATGTCAATCCCAAATAGATCTATTTTATAACACGCGCGCTTCTCAACCGGTCCCTCCCGGTCAAGAATATAACAGTTCATGATAATGGGCAATGGTGGGTTTATGTTACTTAGGCACATGTAAAACAGGAGATGAAACTCGAAATCACTTGTGTCCTAATAAAATTAACCAGTCAGTATTCGAGAAATAGCTTTGAGTACTTAAATCCATAAGTAGAAAAAAGTGTGATATAAATCAAGTATTGAGGTTTGAATGAGTATGTTAAACAACTTCGTAAACGGGTATGCAAATGATAATGACAAAGTTATAAAACCAAGTTGTAATCAACCGATGTAATTGTATTTGTAATCGAATTGCAAAAATCACGTATTTAAAACCAAGTGTGTAGAATATTATGTAAAAAATATATAAACGAACATGTAAAATAAGTTGTATTGAGCATGTATTCTCCCCCGAGATTTGTAAAGTAAATGTAAAACAATGAAAGAGGGGCTATAAACTCACCGTAAGTGAATGATCGATTATCTAATTCAAATAAGTGAATCGTCCGGCAATCCGCATGCAACCTAATTATTATTAGGTCAGTAGGCGTATAATGTACTTTATATGAATAAAACATCACATGTTATATAGTCACACCACCACCTAATAGTTTTTGTTAAATCTTTAAAAGTTAAATTAATAATTAACCCGTACTTTGTTAAATAAAAGTATATGTACTTGTACCCGTAAGGAAAAATGTTATTTTTATTTACCAATGTATCATTTGTAAAAATATAAGATTTAATATTTTTATTGGTTATATAATGACATTATATTATTAATTTAATTGTTTTATAAAAATAATGTATAAAATTAAAAATAGTGCGCGCGATTTTAAAACCTCATATCTTTATCGTTTTGACTCCGTTTTATACGTTTCTTATGTCCACGACTTCGTATTGGAAAAATCTATCAAAATATCATATTTATAAAAATTAAACCTCTGATGAACAGTAACTTTTACTGTTCATAACAGTTAATAAAAGCTGTATTTATATAATTAATTATATATAACTTGTAAAATACATAACTTGTTCATTTTAATTCCGTTTCTCGAGTTTCTTATGTCCTTGGATTCGTCATGTAGAGTGCTATGTTTATAAAATATTTATATTTATAGATCAGATCTGATCTGAGACAGAAAGTATTTATATAAAATAACTTTTATAAAATTACTTTTATACGATTAATTAACGTAAACTTGTAAATGTCATATCTTCTTCGTTATAAATCCGTTTTTCGAGTTCTTTACATGCTTACGATCCTTGTGAAGAGTACTAATTTAATAAATTATAAGATGTATGGGTTTAATGTCGAATCCAAATAGTAGGCCTTAAAAGTTAATTAGGGTTTATGATTAATAAAATTAGCTTTATAATTACTTTTATTTAGAAACTTTGCACCATTCTTTTACCAAGTGTTATAACATATATTAAGTCCTTTTAAAAGTCCATAGCACTTGTCCATATGAAATCCATGTCCTCATGATATTTTTATACATAAGTTTGTAAATAAACCTTCAACACCATTTAATTTGTAAACTATCCATATAATTTATTTAGTGATTATACTAAGTATGTACCTTTATTTTGAACATTAATTCACCATATATATATATTTAAATTCGAATTATATAAGCTTCAAAATACTTTATATATCACAAAAATGAATCTAGGTGGTGTTTAACATATATAACAAGTATGTACACATAAGATAATGAATGAATGGAAATGAAATACTTTAAGTAGACCTTATAAAAGATGAGTAGAGTGATGAACACAAGATAAAAACCCTAACCAAGCTTCCAAATCCACAACCCTAATCAAGAAAACCCTAAATATGTTTCCTTGATTAATCCTTGTCAAACCCAAATCCAAGCTTGTAATAACCTTGAGTAACCTTAGATGATCTTAGAATGAATGATTATATGCTTGGAATACCTTGGAATGAAAAATAAAATGGAACCCTAGTTGATTTAAAGTGAATCGTGGGTTTGAGTTGTGTTGGGAGAGTTTTTGCTTGAAAATTGTTAGTGAATGAGAGATGTATGATAATTGAATATGGGACTTGCCTTTTGTATTAAGTAGGAAAGTCTAATACCACCTTAAACAAAACCTTGGACTTAAGATGGTTTAGGGTACATGGTGTAAGAGGTGAGGTACAATTGATTTGCCAATTTATGGAGAATTGGAGTTGTAAGTGTACTTGTGTAAGGCTTATGAGTTGTAAAGGTATAAGGTTAGTGGGTTTTGATTTTATTTATGTGTGATAGTGCATGAATCCGGCCTATAGCTTATTTTTGTGAGGAAATGAGTTAGTTTTTGTGTATTGAGTGAAAAAGTGGGTATTTGTTTGAGTATAGATGGGTATTGGTGCTTTCGGGTATGCCTAAATGTAATTTATTGCGAAACGTAAGCGTTTTACGTAACCAATAAAAATAAATTATAAAAAGTTATAAATTATACTCTTAATAATCATATAACACTTGCTTGATGTAAATTTTTATTTGTTTGGTGTCCGTTTACGTCAAATGATGATTTTTAGTTTACGCGATTTAACTATACGATAATAATTAAAAGCAACCGCGCAAAACTCTAAAAATAAATAATGGAATAATTGAAGTCGTAAATGACCTGAAAATGCGAAATGTTACAGTCTCCACCCGTTAGAAGAGCCTTGTCCCCAAGGCTCAAGTCGCAACACTTGACGAAGGTACGGGTTTAGTGAAAAGATACGGATACTTCTTTTGAAATTGTTCTTCGCGTTCCCATGTGAACTCAGGACCTCTCATCGGCGTAATGATTGCAGACTTAGTAAGTCAGTTAACAATCACCCAAATGGATTTATTATTTAAATATGTTTCAAAAATTTACCGGCTACGCGGTAATCGTTATTATGTGACCGTAAAAAGTCAAAAAGTCAAGTCCGACCAAAAAAGTCAAAGAGTGAAGTAGTAATTTAAAATTCCAAAAATTGCCGGTTGTTACAATACATTTGGGTGGCTTTGGGTGAATTTGGAGTGGAAGGGTTAGCTAATTATTTACACGAAAACACTTTGGCATGGTTGCTAAGCTAAGACTCGGACAAAGATATACAAACTCTACACAACTCTACATCAATCTCCTTCTTTTTCTTTTCTCATTTTTTTAATAACATAATACATCATTTTTTTTTTTTTTTTTTTTTTTTTTTTTTTTTTATTTTTTTTTTTTTTTTTTTTTTTTTTTTTTTTTTGTGGTTTAGGGTTTTAAAATGTAGATTAGGGTTAGGATTAAGGGTAGATTAAGGTTTTGGATTAGTGTTAGGATTGATATTAGGGCTTAGGATTAAGGTTTATAGGTTAGTTTTAGGTTTAGGGTTTAGTTTTTAGCTAAAAGTAAAATTAGGGTTTAGGGTTTTGTTTTTAGGGTTTAGGGTTTTAGATTAGGGTTTAGGATGAATTAGGGTTTAGGTTTAAGGTTTAAAAGTCATGCATTAAGTGCTTGCACCTTGCGTTAAAGTGGTGTAAAGTTTAAACATGGTTTAGGAGCTTAAATGACCTAATTTGACTTTCTTGCATTATTGACTTATACATTATGTTTTAGAAAGTTGTAACTTGATTTAGGAGGGAAAAGATATTCAACGGTGGTGCATTGATACTTGTACACATGCTTTAAAGGCTTGTACTTTCATTTTATATGTATATATTACATATAATTAGGGTTTTGATATGAACGTTAACGTTTAATGCTTGTTTTGATATAACATTTTGAAAAGTACGTTAAATAGATAATGTACTTAGTAAAAATTGATATTATGTTTTTGACTTGACATATAGGATGTTTACATTGATTGAAACATAGATAGAGATGGCATTGGTAGAGGTTGCGTGAGCTCGTTTACTTTAGAGATGCAAGTTACGTTGCATAATGAGATAAAGCAAAAAAATTCCCTGTATAAAGGTGGTATATAATAGATTACAGTGCATCTAATTTAATAGATGGATATTACATTACATCTAATTTAATAGATGGAAAATTACATTGATGAAAATTGCGGGTTGTTATAGTCTCCTTCCCTTAAAAGAAATCTCATCCTGAGATTTAGTTGGATGCAAGAGTGATGTTTGAAAACAGATGTGGATACTTGGCACGAATTTGATCTTCGCTTTCCCACGTAAATTCTAGTCCTCTTTTAGAGTTCCATCTTACTTTGACTATAGGAATACGACTTTGCTTTAGTTGCTTGACTTCTCAATTCATAATCTCCACTAGTTCTTCTACAAAGTTAAGTTTGTCATCAAGTTGAAGTTCTTTCCTAGGAATGACAAGGGATTCATCAGATAAGCATTTATTTAGATTAGAAATGTGGAAAGTACTGTGGACATTACTAAGCTCTTCAAGAAGCTCTAGTTTGTATGCCACTGGCCAATCCGTTCAAGGATTTTGAATGGTCCAATGTACCGGGGGTTAAGCTTTCCTTGTTTTCCAAAACGGAATGGACCTTTACGAGTTGATACTTTTACATAACACGATCTCCAACTTGAAATTCTAAAGGCTTTCACCTTACATTGGCCTAACTTATTTGTCGATCTCTTGCAACTTGCAAGCATTGTCGAATTTGCACTATCTTTTCAGTGGTTTCATGGATTATTTCTGGTCCTATAAGTTGAACATCTCCAACTTCGGCCCAGCAAATAGGTGATCTGCACTTTCGACCATAAAGTGCCTCAAATGGTGATGCCTTGATACTGGCATGATAAACTGTTATTATGAGAATTCTACCAATGGTAAGTGTCTTTCCCATCCTTTTCCAAAATCTATAACACAGGCTCCGAAGCATGTCTTCAAGTGTTTGAATGGTCCTTTCACTTTGTCCATCGGTTTCGGTGGATATGCCGTACTCACATCTAATTAAGTACCCAAAGCACTTTGTAATGATTTCCAGAATCTGGATGTGAAATGACTATCATGATCTGAGATGATAGATATTGGCACTCCATGCCGGGAGACTATTTCTTTGATATATAACCTTGTAAGGGTTTCCATACTATCTATCTCTCGGGTAGGGATGAAGTGTGCGGATTTGGTAAGGCAGCAATCGACAATGACCCAGATTGTGTCATGTCCGTTTGATGTTTTGGGTAGTTTTATGACGAAATCCATTGTTATTATCTCCCACTTCCACATAGGAATCTCTAGTTGTACTAGTAAGCCGGATGGCTTCTGACATTCTGCCTTAACTCTAGAAACATGTTAAACATTTGCCAACATATTCAGCGATGATTGCCTTCATGTTAGGCCACCAATAGAGTTTCTTAAGATCTTGATACATCTTGTCAGAACTTGGGTGAATGGAATACTTCGATTTATGGGACTCATGCATGATCAAGTCTCTCAGATTACCAAAGTGTGGTAACCAACTTCAGTTCTTAATACAACGAGTTCCATCAGGACATATTTCAAATGTTTTATCCATTCCTCGTAGGTTCTCAGCTTTGATGTTTTCTTCTTTGAGTGCTTCGGTTTGAGCTTTAAGAATTTGTGAGTGTAAGCTTGGATGAATGGTCATAACTAATGACCTAAATCGGAGTGGTTTGATTCGTTCCTTCTGGCTTAAGGCATATGCTACAACATTTTCCTTTCTAGGATGGTAGTGAATTTCACAATCGTAATCTGCAAGCAATTCTAACCAACGATGTTGTCTCATGTTCAACTCTTTCTGATCAAGGATGTGCTGGAGACTTTTATTAATGAAACAGTACTTTTGGTGACAATACATATAGTGTCTCTATATTTTAAGAGCGAACACAACGGTCTAATTCGAGATCATGAGTGGTTTAGTTTTCTTCATGAGGTTTGAGTTGTCGAGATACATATGCAATAACTTTCTCTCTTTGCATTAACACCGCTCCCAGACCTTGATGGGATGCATCACAGTAAACAACAAAATCATCGTTTCCTTCTGGTAATGCTAAGATTGGAGCTTCACAAAGCTTCTGTTTTAGTAATTGGAAAGCCGACTCTTGATCTTTGCCCCAGATATACTTCTTGTTTTTTGGGTTAATTCAGTCATAGACTTTGCAATCTTTGAAAAACCTTCGATGAATCTCTGGTAGTAGCCGGCAAGTCCTAAGAATTGACGTATTTCTGTGGGTGTAGTTAGGAAATGCCAAATTTTAACTGCTTAATCTTGGTGGGGTCACATGAAGTCCTTAATCTATCATCTAGTGTCCAGTAATTTCGATACGAATCTAGAAATCACACTTGGAGAACTTGGCATATAATTTCTCCTTTTTGAGTAATTCCAAGTTATTCTTAGATGATTTGCGTGTTCTTCTTTGTTACGAGAGTAGATAAGAATATCATCGATGAACACTATTACAAATTTATCCAAGTATGGTTTACACACACGGTTCATGAGATCCATGAATACAGCAGGTGCGTTAGTAAACCAAATGGCATCACTTGAAATTCATAATGTCCGTATCTTGTTCTGAAAGCAGTCTTGGGAATATCTTCATCCCTGACTCTCAGTTGATGATAGCCTGATCTTAAGTCAATCTTCGAGTAGACACTCTATCCTTGGAGTTGGTCAAATAAGTCATCAATCCTGGGTAATGGGTAACGATTCTTTATGGTAAGTTTATTCAACTCCCAGTAATCGATACACATTCTGAAAGATCCATCTTTCTTTTTAACAAATAAGATAGGAGCTCCCCAAGGTGAGGTACTTGGTCGAATTAAACCTTGGTCTGCCAACTCTTGAAGTTGGTTAGATAGTTCCTGCATTTCTGAAGGAGCTAATCTATAAGGTGCTCGGGCTACAGGTGTCGCTCCCTGGAGGGTATTGATCAATTTGGAATCTACTTGGAAAACGGAGTAAAGGCAGGTAGATCTTCAGGAAAAATATCCAGGAATTCTCTAACTACTGTAGGTCTTTAGTGTTTATCGTCTGATTTCTTTTACATTACTTGGGCCTTGAAAAATCTTGACATCCCCGATATATACCTTTCAGTTTTTTATACAGAGGATATGAGATTTAGATCAGGTTTAACTGCGGTCACCTCGAATGATCAAATGTTTCACCGTGTTGAGGAATGCGGACAACTTTCTCGTCTACGAGGTTCCTTCAACATGATACTTGGATAAAACCTATCCATACAATGACGATGTCGAAATACCATGTTTTGATCCGGGCTAATAAAAATCATGAATGTGATCAATTTTGAAAGGTTGGTTTAACAAAGTCAGAGTTGCACCATGAATAACGGTGTTTGTACTTATTAAGTTTCCGTCAGCCATTTCGATATTGTAAAAGGTATCTATTGTAATGGGTGGAATATTTAGCTTAGAGGCAAGAGATATGGATACGAAGCTTTTATCGGCTTCAGAATCAAATAATACTCTAGCCTAGTGTTGGTATAGAAGGAACATACCCGTGACTACATTGGGTTTTGATGAGCATTCCTATCTCTTAGCATGTAGTCTCTTCCCTGGGCATTATTGTTGATGGTATTTCGGCACTGATTTGCATAATGCCCTTTCTCTCCACAGGCATGGCAAGTAACTGTCACTGGTAGCAGATTACTTCAAGTGGCTGGCCCTTTGTTTTTGCAGTTCTTAGTCAGATGGCTCACCTTGTTACAAATATTACACTTAACAGTGCAAGGTCCTGTGTGATGCAAAGTGCATTTCTTACACAAGGGACAATTTCCAGTATATCTATTATTTTTAGTTGGGGTGGCAGCATAAGCCCTAAAGGTTTCCTGTCTTCTGTTTTGTTATGGTTGGTGATTATTGTAGTTGTTGTTGGTGTTGGTGTTACGGTAGTTATTGTTATTGTTGAAAGTTCTTTTGTCGTCAAACTTTCATTTGTGATCACTTGATACTTGCACCGGAGTGTGCTTTGTTACCTGATCCATTAGCCTCTGGGCTATGTTAATGGCTTTCTCTAAAGTTTGAGGTTTAGAGGCGGTAACATTCCCTTCAATACTTTGAGGTAATCCCCCGATGAAAACTTTTAATCATTTTTCAGTAATCTGGCACTTAGTGGGACACAAGGTTGCCAATTCTTGGAATCTTCTCACATATGTCTTGAGATCATTCCCCTTCACAGTCATATGGTAGAATTCGTCTTCCATCTTTTGAACTTCAGTCCGGGGACATTATTTCTTTATCAAAAGTTTCTTGAATTCAACCCAAGTAATCTTGTAAGCTTCTTCTATCCTAATAGGTTAGGCAAAATAATTCCACCAAGATAAAGCTTCTTTAGTTAAAGTACCAGTAGCAAACTTCACCTTGCAGTCTTTGGTACAGTTGCTACAGGAAAACACTGATTTAGTTCTTTCAAACCAGCAGATAAGTCCAATAGCTCCTTCTAAACCTTTAAAGTTGAAAGGTTGGCAGCTCATGAACTCTTTGTAGCTACATTGTCTTGCTACAGGAGCTTCTCTTGGTCTGGTGGTATTATCAGTATTTGCCATGTTAGCGGCTTGTGCTTCCAGAGCTGCAGAAACACTGTCAGCAACTAGTTTCCTGATGGCAGCCTGAGTCATGGCTGGTGCTTCAGATGTTGACATCCTTTTGGGAGGCATTCTATCAACATAAGATAACACGTAATAAGAATGATATCCACAAGTCCTATAATGATTAATGTTCAAAAAATAAACTTCAGTATCAATAGTGATATCAAAATCATAGATAATTCATATCAAATAAGTATCTATGATTTATTTAGAAATCATGGTATAACGATGGAGACGGAGATGATGATATAAGAGAAGTTGTTTTAGGATGGATATATCGGTATTATGAAACAACAAGGTATAACGGGATTGCCATTGTATTATATCATGAACAACTTGCCTTTGTACTGTACATAGTTAAGATTTGACAAGTGTTTTTATTTATACCACACATCCCGTGGCTAGGTTCTAACATAAGCTATAACTAGGATCTAATCTAATAGTCTGATGGTCCTTCTTGATTGTTCCTGAGTTCATAGATTGCATTCAGAAGACTATCCTTGTCTGCTTGGTGACAGACTTAGATTTCTTCGATGATTTGTTCTAGATCAGTAATCTTGAAGTGGGCCAGAGAAATCTTATGATTATTTCCCATTTGATTCTTTTGAAGTTTAGTAATTTGAGCACGAGCTTGGTGGAGTTCAGCTTCTAGATTGTCAAAATCTTGTTGTATGATCACCCGACCTTTTCCAAGACCTTCTACTTTGTCTTCTATGTGTTCAATGCGGTCAAGAGAGAGTTCATCTAGGTGATTCAAAATTTCCTTAATTTTCTCCTCGTGTACTCTATACTTGTCTTCCAAGAGCTTTCCCTATACTCAAATTCTGAGGTAGGCTGAAGTAGTGGGATATGATTGGTTATTGGGCCTTGTTTTCATTAGGTGATAATATGTCCTTAAGAAGAAAGAATTATTGAGGATTAAACATTAATGGATGGAGGCTTAATAGTTTGGTGGTGGAAAGGTTTTTCTTTAGCTTTAGTATGCAGGCTGAACCTTCATATAGGGGTAATCATGAAAAAGTGAAAGTGTTGGTGAAACTATTAGAACTACACCAAATGAGTTATTTGAAGCGCTAGAATAAGTTTTTCCTAGTGAAGCTGGGACATAGTCTGGGAAAGCCGGGATAAAGTCCGGAAAGTTAGAGGAAAAAGCATCCTTAATATCAGAAGTAGGATGGTTGGAAGAAGACATCACTCTGTTAACAACCCAGTGGTAAATAACATAAGTTATTTATATAATAGTATGTTGGAGTTATGTATCTTCACATATTATTCGGAGATGTTGTGGCACCGGAGGACTTTTCTTTGATGGAAAAAGAAATTAGTTTATAGTTAAGGTTTCAACCTTGTTCTCTATAACTGTAGCTCTTAATACCAGTCTATAACACCCCCATTTTTGACATATAGTAGCGGAAGCTAATCTGGGGTATTATTTCATAGTACAATAGTCATAATCCTAGAAAAGAAAGATAAGTTATCATTCATTATTTCATCAGAGTTTTTACAAACAGAGGTTCCAAAATCTACATGAAAACATAAAGTTTGAATGATAACAATTTAGACGTCTTCAAGTCTGTGCCACTCCGTGCCATAAGATGCTCAATTACCTGAGATAAACATGCTAAAAAGATCAACACAATGGTTGAGTGAAATTCATATGTTTATAATATATAGTGTGAATACAAGTTATCATAAGAGTGGGTTAGTGTTATTACCCCATATGTGTAATAATTGCAATGAGTACAATTATTATGGAAAACATTATTATTGCGTCTAAGCTCATGGCACTCAAACTAACTAGTGTATATATCTATAATGATATATATAAAGATAATGGCCCTCGTGTAGGTAATTGCCATATTACCTATAAGTTTTCTATTTTATAGTGAGCTTGGTTACCTATCCGGCTAACACAAACGGGATTTGTCAATCCCAATAGGCCTATTCACAATATTCACGTTCACTCGTAAGTGATTAATGGTCCATGATGGTGGGGGTCTTTTGGCATAAGGGGACTTTGAAACAGATGAATAATATCTCAGTATAACATACATTGGAACACTTGTATTCTGGTTTATAGCATGTATCCCCATTTACGGGTTTATGAAATAGATGATTTAAAAGTGAGGCTATGAACTCGCCTTACACAGTACAGGGAAATTGTTTTGATTGCAAAAGTATATCATGTGAAGTAAAGGCTTCGTCACGCAACCTGGGGGGATTTGTCAAGTCTTAGTGTGATAGTTTATGTTTCAAAACTTCATAAAGTTTTAACGGTTTAATTTGATTTTTTATGGAATTATTACTATCTGCAGTCGGGCTATCATTTTTCTAGAGGCACGCTAGTTTTGTTTGAGGAGCCAGGGCAACGTTAAATGTATAAACCCAGGCAAACTCATCAAAACAAATACCCAAATAGAACCCTTCACATGAAACTCCCTAGTATCGTGATACGATAAGATTTTAGGTTTCTTAAAAGTTAGTTCGTATGATAAGTTACGTTAATATCTAACGTTAATTGATTTATAAAGTGTTCGATCGGGATTAATATCGATAATGTGTCGGGTTTTAACCAATTCGAGTTTTATAATATTTATATATTATATTTTTATTTATTTGTATAAAAAATTCTAATATTTTCAACATATTTTTATCTCTTTTTTATTTTTATTTTTTATTTTTTTTATTTGTATTTATTTTTTTTTTTATATTATTGTTATTTAATTTTTTTTATATTTTTTTTTTTTATATTTTTATAATACAAAAATGATAGTATATTCCCTTGGGTTTATGATCTTTTTTCAAGTTTAGTCCTTTAAGTATATTATATATTATTATATTTATTTTTATATATATTATTTATTTATTATATATATCATATATATTAAAACTTTAACTTTTACAGATTTGGCAAAATCAAACCCTCATAGATATTAATATATATTTTTATAATTTATATAAAAATATTATATTATATATTTTTAAGTTTGCAAAAATGCCAATATATATCCATGGTTTATAAACTTTTACATGTTTAGTTATTTATATATAAAGTATATATAATTTAAACAACTTTGAAACTTAGATATAGCTTATTAGTATAAGCTAAAATAAGATGTTTTAATGTAACAAAAGTTTAGAAAAAGGATTCGTTAGCTAGAAAATCAAAACGGGTCGTTTTTAGGGTTTTTATCAAAAACACATGGGTTTGAGGATTCAAAGCTTCAAACAAGAGTTCATATATGATCTTAAGAGTATTATGAACATTATTGTACAGAATTTAAGCTTATGGAACAAGATCTTAGGCTTACTTGAGCTAAAATGGGTCGAAAAGGGTTTTTATGATCCGTACGCCTAGAAATGACTTCAAGGCTTCATTTTTCTTGCTTCTTGGCTTCTATTTTGAGCTTAGGGACTTCTCTTGATCTTCTATTGCTGCTATGGAAAGGCTAGAACTCCATTTGAGGGTATGAGATGAGATGTGTGGGATGAATTGAAAAGGGTGTATGTTTTGGCTATTTATAGCCTTCAAGGAGCCTTAGTGACCAAGTTTACTCATTTGATTAGTGTCAAGGCTACCTTAGCTGAATCATGGAAGCTAGAATGATGAGTAGGAAGAGCTAGAAGACTAGCTAAGCAAGGTGGAAGGATTTTGGGGTGTTTGTGTGGTTCGGCTAGGAAAAGGAAGACAAGGAGGTGATGGAGGTGCTTGTAAGCTACTTGGTTGCTTGCTTGGTGATGTCATAAAGGTGCTTGGTTGCTTTAAAAATGGGTCAAAATGAAAGAAAAAGGTGTCGGGTTGGTTTTTCTTTTGGGTTAGGGTTTAGGGTTTTAAAATGTGGATTAGGGTTAGGATTAAGGGTAGATTAAGGTTTAGGATTAGTGTTAGGACTGAGATTAGGGCTTAGGATTAAGGTTTAGGGCTTAGTTTTAGGTTTAGGGTTTAGTTTTTAGTTGAAAGTGAAATTAGGGTTTAGGGTTTTGTTTTATGGTTTAGGGTTTTAAAACATGGATTAGGGTCAAGATTAGGGATAGATTAGGGTTTAGAAGTCATGAATTAAGTACTTGTACCTTGTGTTAAGTGATGTAAAGTTTTTTAAACATGTTTAGGAAGCTTAAATGACCTTAGTTGACTTTCTTGAATATTGATTTGTACATTGTGCTTTAGAAAGTTGTAACTTGATTCTAGGAGGGTAACGATATTCAAATGTGTTGCATTTATACTTGTACACATTCTTGAAGGTTTGCACATTCATTTTTACTGCATACATTACATATAATTAGGGGTTTGATGTAAACATTAATGTTTAATGCTTGTTTTGAAATAACGTTTTTGGAAAGTATGTTAAATGGATAATGTACTTAGTAAAAATCGATATTGGATATAGGACTTGACATTATTAGATGATTAAATGTTATAAACATAGATATAGATGGCATTGATAGAGGTTGCGTGAGCTCGTTTACTTTAGAGATGCAAGTTACGTTGCATATTGAGATTAAAGCAAAAAATTTCCCTGTAAGAAGGTGATATATTTATAATAGATGGATTATTACATGGCATCTAAATGAAATAGATGGATAATACAGTGCATCTAATTTAATTGATGGAGTTTTACTTTAATGAAAAGATTGCGGTTGTGATAGTCTCCCTCCTTAAAAGAAAATCTCGTCCACGAGATTTATTTGGATGCCCAGCGTGTGTTTGAAAACAGATGTGGGTTTACTTGACACGAATTTGATCTTCGTGTTTCCTTGTTAATTATGGTCCTCTTTTTAGAGTTCCCATCTTACTTTGACTATGAATACGAACTTTGTTTCAGTTGCTTGACTTCTCGATCACATATCTCCAATGGTTCTTTCAACAAAGTTGAGTTTGTCATCGAGCCGAAGCTCTTTCATTGGAATGACAAGGGATTCGTCAGATAAGCATTTCTTTAGATTTGAAACGTGAAAGGTATTGTGGACATTACTGAGCTCTTCAGGAAGCTCAAGTTTATATGCCACTGGACCAATCCGTTCAAGGATTTTGAATGGTCCAAAGGCTTTCGACCTGAATGGCGTAACGTCTTTGCCCGCTGATTCTTGCCAGCCTGCAAGCGTTGTCGAATTTGCACTATCTTCTCAGTGGTTTCATGGATTATTTCTGGTCCTGTAAGTTGAACATCTCCAACTTCGGCCCAGCAAACTGGTGATCTACACTTTCGACCATAGAGTGCTTCAAACGGTGCTGCCTTAATACTGGCATGATAACTGTTATTGTAAGAGAATTCCACCAATGGTAAGTGTCTTTCCCATCCTTTTCCAAAGTCTATGACACAGGCTCGAAGCATGTCTTCGAGTGTTTGGATGGTTCTTTCACTTTGTCCATCGGTTTCGGGATGATATGCCATACTCATGTTCATTGAGTACCTGAAGGGGCACTTTGTAGTGATTGCCAGAATCTGGATGTGAAATGACTGTCATGATCCGAGATGATGGATATTGGCACACCATGCCGGGAGACTATTTCTTTGATGTACAACCTGGTAAGGGTTTCCATACTATCTGTCTCTCGGGTAGGTATGAAATGTGCGGATTTTGTAAGGCGATCGACAATGACCCAAATTGTGTCATGTTCGTTTGATGTTTTGGGAAGTTTTGTGACAAAGTCCATTGTTATTCTTTTCTTTTTCCACATAGGAATCTCTAGTTGTACCAATAAGTTGGATGGCTTCTGACATTGTGCCTTAACTCTAGAACATGTCAAACATTTGCCAACATATTCAGCTATGATTGCCTTATGAGTTAGGCCCCTGCAATAGAGTTTCTTTAGATCCCGGGGGGGGATACATTTTGTCAGTAACCAGGGTGAATGAAATATTTGATTTATGAGATTCATGCATGATCAAGTCCCTCAGATTACCAAAGAGTGGTAACCAGCTTCGGTTCTTGATACAACGAGTTCCATCAGGACGTACTTCAAATGCTTTGTCCATTCCTCGTAAATTCTCAGCCTTGATGTTTTCTTCCTTGAGTGCTTCAGTTTGAGCTTCGAGAATTTGTGATGGTAGTTTTGGATGAACGGTCATGATTAATGATCTGATTCAGAGTGGTTTGATTCGTTCCTTTCGGCTTAAGGCATCTGCTACGACATTTGCCTTTCCAGGATGATAGCGGATCTCACAATCGTAATCTGCAAGCAATTCTAACCACGGGGATTTTGCCTATGTTAGTAATTTCTTTCTGATGAGGAATCTTGTTGAAGGCTTTTGCTACAGACTCAGTTAAAACGGTACACTTTGGTACATATAGATAGTGTCTCCAGATTTTAAGAGCGAACACTACTGCTCCTAATTCGAGATCATGAGTGGTATAGTTTTCTTCATTAGGCTTAAGTTGTCAGGATGCATATGCAATAACCTTCTCTCTTTGCATTAACACTGCTCCCAGACCTTGATGGGATGCATCACAGTAGATAACAAAATCGTCATTTCCTTCGGGTAATGCTAAGATTGGAGCTTCACATAGCTTTTGTTTTAGCAGTTGAAAAGCCGATTCTTGGTCTTCACCCCAGATATACTTCTTGTTTTTCTGGGTTAATTCAGTCAAAGATTTTGCAATCTTCAAAAAATCTTTGATAAATCTCCGATAATAGCCGGCAAGTCCTAAGAATTGACAAACTTCCGTGGGTGTAGTGGGAGATGCCCAGTTCTTAACTGCTTCAATCTTGGCGGGGTCAACATGAAGTCCTTGACTATCAATTAAGTGTCCAAGAAATTGCACGATACGAATCCAGAAATCACATTTGGAGAACTTGGCATACAACTTCTCTTTCTTGAGTAATTCTAGGATCATTCTTAGATGATTTGCGTGTTCTTCTTCGTTACGAGAGTAGATGAGAATATCATCGATGAACACTATCACAAATTTATCCAAGTATGGTTTACACACACGATTCATGAGATCCATGAATACAGCAGGTGCGTTAGTTAAACCAAATGGCATCACTTGAAATTCATAGTGTCCGTATCTTGTTCTGAAAGCAGTCTTAGGAATATCTTTATCCCTCACTCTCAGTTGATGATAACCTGATCTTAGGTCGATTTTTGAGTAGACACTCGAACCTTGAAGTTGGTCGAATAAGTCATCGATTCTGGGTAATGGGTAACGATTCTTTATAGTAAGTTTATTCAACTCCCGGTAATCGATACACATTCTGAAAGATCCGTCTTTCTTTTTAACAAATAAGACAGGAGCTCCCCAGGGTGAAGTACTTGGTCGTATAAAACCTCGGTCTGCTAACTCTTGAAGTTGGTTAGATAGTTCCTGCATTTCTGAAGGAGCTAATCTATAAGGTGTGCGGGCTACAGGTGCTGCTCCTGGAATTAAATCGATTTGGAATTCTACTTGACGAACGGGAGGAAGGCCAGGTAGATCTTCAGGAAAAACTTCTGGGAATTCTCTGACTACTGGGATATCTTCCAGTCGTTTCTCGTCTGGCTTCTTTTTCATTACTTGGGCTACGAAAACTTGACATCCCCTGGATATATACCTTTCGGTTTTTATACAGGATATGAGATTTAGTCGGGTCTTACTTCGGTCACCTCGAATGATCAAAGTTTCACCGTCGATTGGGATGTGGACGACTTTCTCGTCACAGATGATTCTAGCATGATACTTGGATAACCAATCCATACCAATGACAACGTCGAAACTACCGAGTTTAATTGGCATGAGATCAATTTCGAAAGGTTGATTTAACAAAGTTAGGGTGCAACCCTGGATAACGGTGTTTGTGCTTACTAGGTTTCCGTCAGCCATTTCGATATCGTAAAAGGTATCTATTGTAATAGGCGGGATATTTAGCATAGAGGCAAGAGATATGGATATGAAGCTTTTATCGGCTCCAGAATCAAATAATACTCTAGCTAAATGCTGGTTTAGGAGAAACATACCCGTAACTACGTTCGGGTCTTGATGAGCTTTCCTATCCCTTAGCATGTAGGCTCTTCCCTGGGCATTGATGTTGGTCTTTCGGCACTGATTTGTATAATGCCCTTTTTCTCCACAGGCATGACAAATAACTATCACTGGTAGCAGATTACTTCTAATGGCTGGCCCTTTGTTTCTACAGTTCTTGGTTATATGGCCCATCTTGTTGCAAGTATTACACTTAACAGTGCAAGGTCCTATGTGATGCAGAGTGCATTTCTTACACAAAGGACGGTTTCTAGTATACCATCTGTTTCTCAGTTGGTGTATACAGTGCATAGGACCTAGGTTTCATGTCTTCTGTTCTGTTGTGGTTGGTGATTATTATAGCGGTTGTTAGTGTTAGTGTTATGGTAAATGTTGTTGTTGAAAGTTCTTCAGTAGTCAAACTTTTGTTTGTGATCACTTGATACTTGCACTGGAGTGTGCTTTGTTACCTGATCCATTAGCCTTTGGGCTATGTTAATGGCTTCCTCTGAAGTTTGAGGTTTAGAGGTGGTAACATTCCCTTCAATACTTCTAGGCAATCCCCTGATGAAAACTTCCATCATTTTCTCAGAATCTGGCACCATAGTGGGAGACAAGGTTGCCAATTCCTTAGGAATTTTACTATGCCTTGAGATCATTCCCCTTTACAGTAAGATGGTAAAATTCGGTCTTCCATTCTTCTGGACCTCTGTTCTGGAGCGACTTTACTTCTTTCTTAAAAATCTTCTTGAATTCAAACAGGTAATCTTGGTAAACTTCTTTTCCAATAGGTTGGGCAATAAAGAATTCCACCAGGATAGAGCTTCTTCACGTTAAAGTATCCTCAGTAGCAACTTTACCTTGTAGTCTTCGGTCTAGTTTCATCTTTTGGACCTCAGGTTCGAGGACAATACTTCTTATTAAAATTTTTCTTGAATCAACCATGGTAATCTTGTAAGCTTCTTCTATCCTAATAGGTTGGGCAAAAGAATTCCACCAGGATAGAGCTTCTTCAGTTAAAGTACCAGTAGCAAACTTCACCTTGTAGTCTTCGGTACAGTTGCTAACAGGAAAACACTAATTTAGTTTCTGCTCCAAAACAGCGGATAAGTCCACAAGCTCTTCTGAACCTTTGAGTTGATCGTGTTTGGCATCTCATGAACTCTTTGTAGCTACACTTTCTTGCTACATGAGCTTCTCTTTTCGGTGTTCCTATTGGTATTGTCAGCATTTGCCATTGTTGCAGCTTGTGCTTCCAGAGCTACAATAACACTATCAGCAACTAGTTTCCTGATGGCAGCTTGAGTTCATGGTCTGTGGTTCAGATGTTGAGGTCCTTTTGGGAGGAATTCTATCAACATAGACAACACATAATATAGGAATGATATTACAGTTCTTAAAATGCTATGCTTATTTTTGAACTTTAAGCATTTTTTAACATTAGTGATATTGAAATTCATATATACTTATTGTTTGGATTCTAAACAGCATTCTAACTTATTAGTTTATTTTCTACGGGGTCACAGTAAGATTCATAATGATGAAGACGGATTGTAAATATAAGACACATGATGAATATAAAACGGGATCACCATTATATTATATCATAAACAACTTGCCTTGTTACTTGTACATAGTTAAAATTTGACAGTGTGGTTTTTTATACCACAATCCGTGGCCTAGGTTTCTAACTAAAAGCTATAAACTAGAATCTAATCTAGTAGTCGATGGTCCTTCCTGGCTTTTGTTCTTGTGTTATAGATTGAATTCAGAAGACTTTCCTTTATCTGCTTGTGACGAACCTAGATTTCTTCGATGGTTTGTTTCTAGATTAGCATATCCATGAAGAAGCCAGAGCAATCTTGTGTTATTTCCCATTGATTTCTTTGAAGTTTAGCGATTTGTGTATAGACTCTTACGAGTTTTTCAGCTTCCCAGTTGTCAAAATCTTGTTGTATGATTACCCAACCATTTCCGAGACCTTCTATTTTATCTTCTATGTGCTCAATGCGGTCAAGAGAGAGTTCATTTAGATGATTCAAAATTTCCTCAATTTGTTCCTTGTGATGTTCTAGACTTGTCTTACGAGAGCTTTCTCCTATCTCAAATGCTTGAGGTAGGGCAGAAGTAGAGGAGGAGAGTGGTCACGGCTTGTTTCTTAAGTGGCAATAATCCTCTAGGATGGAAAGAATTCTTGAGGGATTTAAACATTGGACGTAGCATGGAAAATGGAGGCACAATAGTCTGGTGGGTGGAATAGTGATTTCTTTAGCATAGTATGCATGCATAACCTTCTATATAGGGTCTTCATGAAAAAGATGGAAAGGAGTTGGTGAAGTATTGGAACTTAAACCATGAGTTATTGAAGAGCTATAATAAGTTTTCTGGTGATGACGCTGGGGACATAGTCTGGGAAGCCGGGTTATATGTCGGTCAGTTAGAGGGAAAAAGCATCCTCAAATATTGGAGTGGGTTGGTTGGGAGAAGCATTACTCTGTTAATAACCCCAAACGGTTAATACATAGTTTTATTTTATAATTGTATAAAGTTATGTATCTTTAATACCTTTTCGGGAATATTAAAGTTGAATAGAGACTTTCATGGATGGAAAAAGAAAAGTTAGTTATAGTTAAGGGTTTCAACCTTGTTTATCTATAAACTCGGCTCTTGATACCAATCTATAACTCCCCCATTTTGACAAATTAGACAGCGGAAGCTAATCTGGGTATTATTTCATAGTATAACAGTCATTAATCATAGGAAAAACGACTCAAAAAAGGCATTTTTTAAAGATAAGTTATCATTCATAATTTCATTCAGTGTTTTTACAAACAAGGTCCCAAACATCTAGAAACCATAAAGTGTGGAATGATAAAGTTTAGCCATCTTCAAGTCCGTGCCACTCGTGCCATGTTGATGCTCATATGACCTGAGCATAAACATCGCTAAAAATGATCAACACAACAGGCTGTTTAGTGCAATTCATTGGTTTATATTAAACAATTTGAATACATCGCAAGTTCAATAGTGGGGTTACGTTGTTATACACCCATAAGGTATATTGCATGAGTGCAATTATTATAGAAAATAGTTATTATTGCACTAAAGCTCATGACACCCGAGACCTTGAAGAATAATCAATTATTACAAAAAGTTGCCCCCAACGGTTGCCTTTGCCAAACACCAACATAGTGATTCAAATGAGTGCGTTTGAGTTTACAGAAAGTATAGGTAAACCATCGGGGATGTTCCAATCCCAAATGATCTATTCACAAATACGCGCTCTCTCCAGAAAAAGTAAATATAGGGTTCATGATAGTGGGGTCTTAATGGCAAAGTAAGGATTAGGCAAATATATGCATCAGATAGCATAACAGTGGAAAATATTGTGTTCATGATTATGCATGTATCCCTGAGCTGGTTTATGAAAACATTTCAAAGATTTAAAATGCGAGGTATGAAACTCACTTAAATGGGGGAAATCTGATTGTTGACAAAAGTATATCAAGGAAAGTAACGCTACGTCATGCTAAACCTGGGTTGGTAATTTTTCAAGTCTTAGTGTGATGGTTTATGTTTAAAAATTTCATAAAGTATAACGTCATTTACTTTTTGATTTATTAATTTATGGAAAAATAATTTTTTTTTATTGTATCACCTGTTCGGGCTATCTTAATCCAGTGGGCCATGTAGTATCGTTTGAGAGTCGGCACTTTAAATCGTAGTTAAACCAGCAAACTCGTCAAAAACAAATAAACCAAATGAAAAACCCCTCACATGAAATTCCCTAGTAATGTGATCGATAAGATTTTTAAGTTTCTTCAAAAGTTAGTCGATGATAAATTACGTTAAATATATAAAGTAAATTGTTTTAAATGCGTTTCGATCGTGATTAATACCGATTGATGTTTCGTGGTTTAATGAAATCGTGTTTTATTAATATTATATCATATTTTTTTAATTATTTAAAAAATATGATATTGTTATTTTTAGATTGGCAAAAATGGCTATATATACACTTGCGTTTATAAACTTTCTACAAGTTTTAGTCCTTTATATATTCAAGTATATATAATTTTAAACTTTAACTTTGGAAACTTGGCAAGATAGGTTCCTCTAGTATAATTTAGGAAAATGACATTTTCAGCCCCTCTAGTTATAAATTTCAGAAAGTTACGATATACATCCCTTGCATGGAAATGATTTACAAATCAAGTCCAAAAAAGCCATGCAAGCTTATTTTACGGTTCCAAATGATATTTGCAGGTTATAGCTTATTAGAAAAAGCTAAAATAAGATGTTCTAATGTAACAAAAGTTTAGAAAAAGGATTCGTTAGCTAGAAAATCAAAACAGGTCATTTTTAGGATTTTAATAAAAAACGCATGGGTTTGAGGATTCAAGGCTTTAACCAGAGTTCATATAGGATATTAGGAGTCTTATGAACATTCTAAAACAGATTATAAGCTTATTAAACAAGATTTTGAGCTTACTTGAGCTAAAATGGGTCAAAATGGATTGTTTGAGTTCGTACGCCTATAAACGACTTCAAGGGTTTCTTTTTCTTGGTTCTTGGCTTCAATTCAGATCTTGGGGCTTCTCTTGATCCTCCTTGGTCTGTTTTGATCTTGTTAGAACTCCATTTGAGTGTGTATTGAATTTTTGAGGTGTGATTTGAAAGGGTTGCTTGGATTCAGCATATATAGGGCTCATATGACCCTTAGTGCCCAAGTTATCTTGATGTAAGGATCAAGTGTTTTAGAGTGGTGACTATGGAAGGATAGTTATGAGTATTGTGGGCTATGGAGGTAGCAAAGCAAGGTGGAAGGGTGTTGAGGGGGTTCGGTTACAATGGAGTGACAAGGAGGTGACAAAACAAAACTTGGTGACCAAGGTGGTGATGAAGGTGCTTGCTAGGCTGCTTGGTGACATGGTAGTGATGTCATAGAGGTGCTTGAGGTGTTAGGGTGCTAACTTAGGTGTAAATGGGTCAAAATGAAAGAAAAAAAGGGTGTCGGGTTTGGTTTTTGTTTCGGCTTAGGGTTTAGGGTTTTAATTCGAGTTAGGGTTAGGGTTTAGGATAGTTTAAGGTTTAGGATTAAGGTTTAGGATTAAGATTAGGGTTTAGGATTAAGGTTTAGGGTTTAGTTTTAAGGTTTAGGGTTTAGTTTTAGGTTTAAAATGAAATTAGGGTTTTAGGGTTTTGTTTAGGGTTTAGGGTTTTAGATTAGGGTTTTAGGATGAATTAGGGTTTAGGTTTAGGGTTTAGAAGTCATGCATTAAGTGTTTGTACCTTGTGCTAAAGTGGTAGTAAGAAACTAAAGTGATTTAGGAGGTAAAAGATATTCAAATGTTGTGCATTGTACACTTGTACACATGCTTGAAGGCTTGCACATTCATTTTATATGTATACATTACATATAATTAGGGTTTTGATATAAACGTTAATGAATAAAGTCTGTTTTGATATAACATTGTAAATGGTATGTTAAATGGATAATGTACTTGGTAAAAATGATATTAAGATATAGACTTGACATATTAGGATGTTTACATGATATAAACATAGATATAGATGGCATTGGTAGGTTGCGTGAGCTCGTTTACTTTAGAGATGCAAGTTACGTTGCATAATGAGATAAAGCAAAAAATTTCCCTGTAAAAAGGTGGTATATATATAATAGATGGATATTACAGTGCATCTAATTTAATAGATGGATAATTACATTGATGAAAATTACGGGTTGTTATATACAGTGTGTTATTCTAGTCTTAACTTGTTGATCCGTTTTGAACATATCTTACTTAGCTTGTTAAAGCTTAGTTGTGTTGGATAGATCTAAGACAACTATAATAGAAACTAAGATTATGAATACTACAAACTATGCAGAATCTAGCTTGTAATACTAAAAAGAACAATGATAATAGTACAAACAAGGGAATCTTGCTAAACTTTCAAATATATTAAACACAATCAAGTTTCACAGAATACCTTGAAAACTCTGAATACTAAACTATATTTGCTTTGACAACTATATAAAACTTGATATCCTAGATCAATGCCGTTTTCGGGTTCCATTTTATACACCAAGGAAACCCTAATGGGCTTACAAAACGTGTTACATGATTATGCATATCTATTCCTAATATATTTCATGCATATCACATAAGCAGTACTAACTATTATAACTAACAATACTAACTATTATAACTAACAGTACTAATAAACTAATAGTACTAACATTTTGTACTGGCAGTGCTAACTATAACACTAGTAGTACTAACTTAGATTGGCAGTACTAAGTCTTCTCTTGGCAGTACTAAGTTAAACCAGCAGTAGAAACTTGTAGAGGCCCTTAATTCCCAACAATCCTCCCCTAAACTTGTGATTTACCTTCGAATCATCAAGTTTTTGAATTAAACCTTCTGTGAAGAGAGGATGCTTCCAAACACTTTACTGTCTTGGTCTGTTTGCTAGTATGATAATTTTCCTTAAAAGCTCATCTGCCATCTCTGAATATTGATCCACTTGCAGCTTGTTACACATCATCAAAGTCAAAAGCCCTTTTATCAGTGGATAATCTTTCTCAACCAACATGAAAATATCATGTCCTCTATCTGTATATACATGGTAAACACCACATGTATCATATAACCTCCATGTCAATGGATCATGCATATACCTCTAAAGCTTCCATAGAATGTCATCAGTATCAGGTTCAAATAACCTCTTTAATTCAACCCATAATGTTCTTTCTTTGTCATCAGTAGGATCTGTTGAACTGAATCTTTCTTTAACCAAACTCCATAGCTTATCCAGGTCATCTCTATCAAATTTCTTTAACATATCATCAAAGGTATGATAAGCTTCTGTATGGTTTCCAACTCTGATAATTTTCCAATACTTTCTTGTGTCTTTAGAGTAAACCTCCCAGTCTATGATTGGATATTTGACCTGTAGGGCTTCAACATAGACTTCTTCCACTGGAACTATCATCATTAATTTCTGTAGCTCTTCTTCTGATAATTCCTTTCCTCTTCAGCTGATTGTTCTTCATTAGTCTTTTGCCTCTTAGACCCTTCATGTTCAAGTTCTGTTTCTGCAGTTCTCTTAGAACTTCCAGTTAATATCTTATGAACTAATTTTTCACTCTCCATGGGAATAAAATATTTTACCCTCTTCATTGTAGTCTCAAATAACTCCTTGATCCCATCAAATGAAAGTTTCTTCAATTGTTGTAAAGTGTGACTTCCCATATTCTTGATATAATTACACATGTAAGTTCTTTGTTGAGCTTGAGTCATGGGTTTATTCCTTCTTTGTTCATCTCTTTGTTAGGCAAACAATCTCTTTCTTTCATTTATCATTTCTATAAGCAGTCTTACTTTCTCAGCTTTAGAGAATTTTCCTCTTTATTCTGCTTGT
>BQNB010068030.1:1229-33983 GCA_026074375.1 Tanacetum coccineum
ATGAATTGTTTATTTCATTGGTAACTTTTGCGTGAAACTCCTTTGTTAGCTGCTCGATTTGGGTGTCCAAATTTTTAAGAGAAGCGCTTTGGTTTCGAGTATTAATCTCGGCATTCTCCTAGAGTTTCTTCACCCATTCTTCCATCTCGACTCTTCTTTACGTTGGTTTCTCCATGTGTTTGTTCATAAGCTCCTCCAAGCTTGGCCTCTTTTCCCCAAATGATGGTCGATTGTCAATGTGTATGTAGTATCCAGGTGGGCCTATACGGTACTTAGCTCCATTACTTAAAGGTGAGGAACGTTCAAACTCTCCATATTTCGCCTCTTCGACGCTTTTTACTTCCTTATTAAGAGGGCAGTCCTTGTCAAGATGAGCTCCTCCGCGGTTTTGACATCCAACGTGAATAGCATGCACGTTTTCCTTAAGCTTCTTCATGTGTCGGCCTAAGTTATCCAATTTGCTTACAATAGCAGCGATCCCTTCAGAATTTCTACTACTCTCTATCTTTCTGCTGGATGACCCATCGTGCCACTTTTGGGAATGGTCAGCCATAGTCTGAATCGCTGTTAATGCTTGAGCAGGTTTCATGCCAGGAATTAGCCTTTGTATGTCAAGTAATTGGCGGTTCATGGTCCCAAGACCATTATAGAAGATACTCACTCTTCGATCCCACATTCCCCTACGATTACACGAGCAGGGCATCCAAGTTTGTAGTGGTTAATCCCCAACTATCCTTAAGACTAATCTATAATCTAAACTGATTATTAACCCCCTCTGAAAGAGTTCATGTGCTTTTTAAGTATTTAATATGGCAAAGGCGATAATGTGGTAAATTCCTACACAAGGGATAGGTGCCAAGCTACCCTAGTACCCCGATAATCCCAGGTTCAACAGGGTAAGTCTAATAATAGGATTAACAAGATCTAAGCCACCCTCTATACTACCAAACACAAGGATCAATGAAAGGCTGTAAGGATATCTAACAGAACCATAATTGAAGAGGAAACAATAATCATATCAATAGCAATTACATGGTTAGGCTAGCACTAAGAGTGCTTATCCGCTCATGGTAACAGTAATGTAAGAATTAATGAATGTAAACATGGACTGAATCATCATTGTTCTTACAGTGAATGTTATGAACGATTAAATACAAGAATTAAGTAAAGTGACTTCTCCCTTGGACCTTATGGTGAAATGCTTTGAACCTTGGGGGCATGGTTTACCCCTTGAGACTGTGTTGTGAGTTGTGGAAGTGAGTGATGATGAATGAGCCGGATGAGGGCTCTATTTATACTTTTTGAAACTGTTACGGCCTAACCCTTATGAGACATTACGCCGTAACCTTGCTACGTAGGCTTCCAATATTCTAGGCTAAAATGACGTTACGGCGTAACCTTGTCACCTATGTTACGCCGTAACGCTGACTCGGATAAATCATCTTCTATGAATTTTGAATGTTTCGGCGTAAAGTAGGAGAGGCTTTACGTCGTAGAAGCTGTGATGACTCATTTATTCTTTAAAATATGTTACGGCGTAATCCTTCGAGGATGTTACGCTGTCACAAGCCTTGAACTCTTTACTTTAGCGCATTTCATGTCCAAATCCCACGTCTTTTGCTTATGCTCACTTGGTCCCTGAAGACTAAATATAAATAATTAAGTAATGTTTTCAGACATTTATAACATATTTATAAGCATTTTTATAAGGAATTTAATATTAAAATGTATTAACTATTTGATGTTATCAGCCTCAATACGATTCCGTGCATATAAAGAACTCAAAAAAGGGACTTAAAACGAAGGAGATATGAATTTTACAAGATATCGGTAACTATTTATATAAAAATTGTTTTTATAAAATTTAACAATCTGATCAAACATTATAACTGTGTTTTGAGGGCTTTCGAATTCGAACCGGCTTAAGTATAAAACTAAAACGTTGCCCGGAATGATGTTTTGCTATAAAAGTGCAAGTTTCTAAGCCTAAAAATGCTTTAAAATGAGTAAATCATTATTAGAACAAGTTAACTTTTTATACAAAATTTCCTGCACTTTAATATTAGTATAGTTGCTGTTAGAAAATTAAAATGGCCTTTACGAGTGTTTTCGGGTCCGTTTGGACTATAAAAACCTTAAGAAATATTAGTGTAACATCTATATAATATTAATACGCGTTTTAAAACTTTATATATATTATTTATGAAATTACTTAAACTATATATTTGGACACTTATGAATAATAAAAATAGTAGATCGAGCGAAAGTGATAAATATTAATTGTTGGACTAATAGACTATTTTCTACATATATATATATATATATATATATATATAGGGGGACATTAGTTTCAGAACCATTTTAAGTGCGAGAACCGTGAGAACCTCTTTTAAAATCAAGAAAATACATGCACACCATCAATAATCGTAAGAATCCACCCATATTCTTCTGTATCATCATGAACTCTTCCTCTTCTTTCATAAAAACCTTACACTCGGTCGCAATACTGCCATTGCATGCCTTATAAGAACATACATGCACACCTTCAAAGAAAAAAATTGTATTTCCAATTTCTCATCAGATTCTTTAGAACAAATATGTTTTTTAAAACATATTTGTTCTTTTTAGAACATATGTGCAGAAATACAATTATTAAAGGCGTGCATGTATGTTTTGAACGTTCTCGCAGTTCTCGCACTTAAAATTAATTGTTGGACTAATAGACTATTTTCTACATGTTTAATCATATATATATATACTAAAACATTAAATAACAAAGGTAACATAAAAACTATTTTTACAAGTTTATTTATATACAAATGCTTGGACATAAAATGATAAGGTAATATAAACATTAATCTTTCAGGTGTTTACTAGTTTAAACATTTAATTATAAACATAACGTACACATTTATTTTATAAACTAAACAAGAACTATTAGGTGGTGATCTAACTTACATAAATACATTGTTGTATTTATTTTCAAGTACATACTTCTTATACGACCTATATTTAATTAGGTTGCATCCCGGCTTCTTGTGCCGATTCTCATTGATTGATCATTCATACATACATACCACTACTTGAGGTGAGTTTATAGTTCTGCCTTACATATTTACAATGTTTTACAAATCTCAGGGTGAGATACATGTTATATTTTACAAAGGGACGCAAGTACATTTTAAACAAATTATGAGGTTGCCTAAGTAGCGATAACCCACTATGCCCACTATCATGAACTGTTAATTACTTAGTGTAAGCGCGAATGTTATAAATAGATCTATTTAGGATTGACAACCCCGTTCGGGCGAGTAGCGCTTGCTAGTTTCGGTAAACCAAAACGACGGACGTATACCATGTCGGACTTATTGGATGTTGCGGGTTAAACATCTACATTGGGTACAATTATGTGTATTGAATTACATACATTGTCGAGAATCAGTGTCATGAGCTTAGTGCATTCATAATTACATTTTTGTGATATTGTATGTGTTACATTATTGCACCATTTAGATCTTGCAGTCCAACATCATTTATTTACAGAAACCTATGAATTCACCAACTTTATGTTAACAGTTTTAAACATGTTTTTCTCAGGTAATTAAGTACATGTTATATGGATAGCATTTTGGGAGCACTATTTGCAAGTCACATTTTGGAGTCTCATATTCACTAAAGATTTACTACGTTACTTTTGGGACACTTGTTATGTATTAAAATCTTTATGTTTTCACATTGGTGAACAATTAAAGCAAGGGGCTTTGTAACAAACTTTAAATTTAAATTAATGTATCTTTCAAAACGACGCAATTAGAGGTCTAATGTGATGTCGTGTAGGTTGTATTTATTGATTACCAAGTTTTAAATTTATATTTAGCTAACTTTACCTAAAATAACACTTTAACAGCCTGTGTACCCGATCAGATGGAGTTTCGTAGTAAGTAGGGTGTCGAACACTAAGAGCGATGTAGTTAACCATATTTTCTATCAGTATTTTAGTTAATCTAATTAGACTAGTTAATTCTAATTACTTGTTAAACCTATGCTAAACCTAGTTCTAATGATAAGGGGGGTTTTAAACTGAGAGTCTGGCACATGTTTTATAGTGACTAAAATCAATTCAATATACAATAATCACGCAAGAAGAAAATCAGAAGATAAAAGAGCAGTACAAGCCAAATGATAGAAAATTGTATTAGTATAACACCCCCATTTTGATAAATATAGCAGCGAAAGCTAATATGGGGTATTATTTCATAGTACAACAATCATAATTATAGAAAACGAATCGTAAAGAGACGTTTTTGGAAAATTTAGTTATCATTCATTTATTCATCATAGTTTTTACAAAAGAGAGGTCCCAACATCTAGAAACATAAAGTTTGAATGATAATAGTTTAGCCATCTTCAAGTTCGTGCCACTCTGTGCCATAAGATGCTTAGTTACCTGAGATAAACATGCTAAAAAGTCAACACAAAGGTTGAGTAAAATTCATAGGTTTATGGTAAACAGTTTGAATACAAGTTCAATAGTAGGTTACGTTGTTATACACCTATAAGTGTAATAATTGCAATGAGTACAATTATTATAGAAAACAGTATTATTGCCCTAAGCTCATGACACCGACACCTTGAAATAATCAATAATCACAAGAATTTACCCCAACGGGTGCCTTTGCCAAACACCTGCATAGTGATTCAAATGAAGTGCGTTTGGTTACCAGAAAGTATGGGTACACCAACGGGGAGTTCAGTCCCAAATAGATCTATTAACAGCATTCGCGCTTACTCCAAAAAGTAATTAACGGTTCATGATAATGGGGTCTTAATGGCAAAAGTAGTGACTTAGGAAATAATATATCAAGATAGCATACAGTTAGAAAAACACATGCATTCAGGTTTTAAGCATATATCCCTCTTGCGGGTTTATAAAATAATTTAAAAGAGTTAAAATGTGAGGCTATGAACTCACCTTAAAAGAGGTAATCTGATTGATGGCAAAAGTATATCAAGTGAAAGTAACGGCCTCGTCACGCAACCTGGGGTAATATGTCAAGTCTTAGTGTGATGTTTTATGTTTCAAAACTTCATGATGTTTAACGTATTACATTGATTTATCAATTTATGGAAAATTGTATCACTATTCGGGCTATCAAAATCCAGAGGCCACGTAGTATCGTTTGAGGAGTCAGGGCACTTTAAATCATAAACCCAACAAACTCGTCAAAACAAATACCCAAATGGAACCCCTCACATGAAACTCCCTAGTAACGGGATACGATAAGATTTTAAGTTTCTTTAAAAGCTAGTCGGTGATAAATTACGTTAAATATATAAGGTAATTGATTTATAATGCGTCGATCGATGATTAATAACGATTATTGTGTCGGGTTTTAATAAAATTGAGTTTTATAATATTAATATATATTTTTATAATTTGTATAAAAATATTATATTTTATATTTTTAAGTTTGCAAAAATGGCAATATATACCCTCGATTTATAAACTTTTTCAACTTTAGTCCTTTATATATAAAGTATATATTTCTTAAACCTTTAACTTTGAAATTTAGCAAGATAGGTCCCTATAGTTATAACTTTAGGAAAATGAAATTTTCAGCCCCTCTAGTTATAAATTTTAGAAAGTTACAATATATACCCCTTGCATGGAAATAATTTACAAATCAAGTTCAAAAAGCCATGCAAGCTTATTTTAGGATTCCAAATGATATTTGCAGGTTATAGCTTATTAAAATAAGCTAAAATAAGATGTTCTAACGTAACAAAAGTTTAGAAAAAGGATTCATTAGCTAGAAAATCAAAACGGGTCATTTTTAGGGTTTTAATAAAAATCACATGGTTTGAGGATTCAAGGATTCAAACAAGAGTTCATATATGATCTTAAGAGTATTATGAACATTCTAATACAGGTTATAAGCTTATTGAACAAGATTTAAGCTTACTTGAGCTAAAGTGGGTGGAAATGGGGTTTTCGAGTTCAAACGCCTAGAAAATAACTTCAAGGGCTTCTTTTTCTTGGTTCTTGGATTCTATTCTGAGCTTAGGGACTTCACTTGATCTTCTACAACTTCTAGAGAATGGCTAGAACTCCATTTGAGTGTGTGTGTTTGAGTTTGAAGGATGAAATAAAAGGGTTGTTTGTTTTGGCTATTTATAAGGGTAAAAATCCTTGGTGCCCAAGTTTTCTTGATGGCTAAGGGTGAAGGACTGTAGATTAGTGACTAAGGGAAGGCTAGTGATGAGTAAGGTGGGCTAGGAAACTAGGAATGCAAGGTGTTAGGGTTTTAGGGGGTTTGGCTAAGAATGAGTGACAATGAGGTGACAAGGCCAAACTTGGTGGCCAAGGTGGTGATGGAGGTACTTGGTAGGCTGCTAGATGACATGGTGGTGAGGTCATGGAGGTGTTTGAGGTGCTTGGTTGCTTAAAATGGGTCAAAATGAAAGAAAAATGATGTCGGGTTGGTTTAGGGTTTCGTGTTAGGGTTTTTGGTTTTAATTCAGTTAAGGGATAGCAGATAGGATATTTAAGTTGTAGTTTAAGGTTTAGGATTAAGATTAGGGTTTAGGATTAAGATTTAAGGTTTAGGATTAAGGTTTAGGGTTTAGTTTTAGGTTTAAAATGAAATTAGGGTTTTAGGGTTTCATTTAGGGTTTAGGGTTTTAGATTAGGGTTTTAGAATGACTTAGGGTTTAGGAGTCATGCATTAAGTGCTTGTATCTTGTGCTAAAGTGATGGTAAGAAACTAGAATGAATTTGGAGGTAAAATGACCTAGTTTGGTTTTCTTGCATTATTGACTTGTACATTGGGCTTTAGAAAGTTATAACTTGATTTAGGAGGGAAAAGATATTCAAATTTTGTGCATTGTACATTTTTAAACATGCTTGGAGGCTTGCATATTCCTTTTATATGTATACATTACATATAATTAGGGTTTTGATGTAAACGTTAACGTTTAATGCTTGTTTTGATATAACGTTTTGAAAAGTACGTTAAATGGATAATGTACTTGGTAAAAATGATATTAAGATATAGACTTGACATATTAGGATGTTTACATGATATAAACATAGATAGAATTGGCATAGGTAGGTTGTGTGAGCTCGTTTACTTTAGAGATGCAAGTTACGTTGTATAATGAGATAAAGCAAAATTTCCTTATAAAAAGGTGGTATATATAATAGATGGATATTACAGTGCATCTAATTTAATAGATGGATACGTACTTTAATGAAAATTGATGGTTGTTTATAGTCTCCCTACCTCTTCAAAGAAATATTGTCCCGAGATTTAGTTGGATGTCGGAGTGATGTTTGAAAACAGATGTGGATACTTGGCACGAATTGGATCTTCGCGTTCCTACGTAAATTCTGGTCCTCTTTTAGAGTTCCTTCTTACTTTGACTATAGGAATAGATAACGACTTTGCTTATTTTTTCTTGACTTTTCGATCCTGATCTCTACTAGGTTTCTTCCACAAGTTGAGTTTTGTCAATCGAGTCAAACTCTTATCATTGGAATGACAAGGGGATTCGTCAGATAAGAAATTTCTTTAGCATTATGGAAACGTGGAAAGTATTGTGGATATTAATGAGCTCTTCTGGAAGCTCAAGTTTGTATTCCACTGGGCCAATCCGTTCAAGGATTTTATCCAATGTACCGAGGGTTAAGCTTTCCTCGTTTTTCGAATCGGATGACACCTGTACGAGGTGACACTTTTAACATAACACGATCTCTAACTTGAAATTCTAAAGGCTTTCGCATTAACACATTCGGCAAAAACTATCTTTGCCGATCTCTTTTGCAGCTTGCAAAGCGTTGTCGTATTGCCACTATTTTTTCTGTGGATTCATGGATTAATTTCTGGTCCCGTAAGTGAACACTCCAACTTCGGCCTGAGCAAAAACAGGTGATCTTCACTTTCACCATAAAGTACCATCAAGATGGGTGCTGCCTTAATATTGGCATGGTAATTGTTATTGTAAGAAAATTCTACTAATGGTAAGTGTTTTTCCAATCCTTTTCCAAAATCTATAACAACAGGCTTCGAAGCATGCTTCGAGTGTTTTTGGATGGTTCTTTCACTTTGTTCCATTAGTTTCGAATGTTGTGCCGTACTCTTGTCTAATTGAGTACCCAAGCACTTTTTAATGATTTCCCAGAATCTGGATGTGAAATGACTATCACGTCCGAGATGATAGATATCGGCACTCCATGCCGGGAGACTATTTCCTTTATGTACAATCTTGTAAGGGTTTCCATACTATCTGTCTCTCTGTAAGGGATTGCAAATTGCAGAATTGTAAGAACGGCGAACATTGACCTGATTGTGTCACGTCCGTTTAAGTTTTGGGTAGTTTTGTGTGATGAAATCTCATCGTATCTTTCCCACTTCCACATAGAATTCTCTTGTTGTACCCAGTAAGCCGATGGCTTTTAATATTCTGCTTGAACCTAAAATCCATGTTAAACATTTGCCAACATACTCAACGATGATTGCCTCAGTTAGTCCACTATATAGTTTCTTTTAGATCCTGATACATCTGTCAGGACACCCGGTGAAATTAATACTTCGATTTATGGGACTCATGCATGATTATATGTCTCTCAGATAACCAAAGAAGTGGTAACCACCTTCGAATTCTTGATACATCGGGTTTCATCAGGACTTATGCAAATGATTTGTCCATTCCTCTATGTTTTTCATCACTTGATGTTTTCTCTTTGAGTGCTTCAAGTTTGAGCTTGAGATTTGTGAGGGTTTGTTGGATGAATGGTCATAACTAATGATCTAACTCGGAGTGGTTTGATTTGTTCCTTCCGGCTTAAAGTGTCTCCTACAACATTTGCCTTTCCAGTATGATAGCGAATTTCACAATCGTAATCTGTAAGCAATTCTAGCCAACGACATTGTCTCATGTTCAACTCTTTTTGATGAAGGATATGTTTGAAGCTTTTATGCTCAGTTAACCATAGTACGATTATTGGTGCAATACAGATAAGTGTCCCCTCCAAATTTTAAGAGCAAACACTACTGCTCCTAATTCGAGATCATGAGTGGTATAGTTTTCTTCATTAGGCTTAAGTTGTCGGGATGCATATGCAATAACCTTCTCTTTTTGTATTAACACCGCTCCCAGACCTTGATGGGATGCATCACAGTAAACAACAAAATCGTCATTTCCTTCTGGTAATGCTAAGATTGGAGCTTCACATAGCTTTTGTTTTAGCAGTTGAAAAGCCGACTCTTGGTCTTTTCCCCAGATATACTTCTTGTTTTTCTCCTGTGTTAATTCAGTCAAAGACTTTGCAAATCTGAAGAAATCTTTTGATAATCTATCTATAATACCTGGCAAGATCTACCTAAGAATTGACGTATTTCTGTGGGTGTAGAAGGAGAAGTCCAATTCTAACTGCTTCAATCTTGGCGGGGTCAACATGAAGTCCTTGACTATCAATTACGTGTCCAAGAAATTGCACGATACAAATCCAAAAATCACACTTGGAGAACTTGGCATACAACTTCTCTTTGTTGAGTAATTCTAGGATTATTCTCAGATGATTTGCGTGCTCCTCTTTGTTACGGGAGTAGATGAGAATATCATCTGCTGAACCTATCATAAATTTAATCAAATATGGGTTTGTACAGCACGGTTCATGATATCCTATGAATACAGCATGGTGCGTTTGTTAATACCAATTGGCAACACTTTGAAATTCTATTGTCTGATCCTGTTCTGAAAGCAGTCCTTGGGAATATCTTTATCCCTGACTCTCAGTTGATAATAGCCTGATCTTAAGTCAATCTTCGAGTAACCCAACTCGACACCTTGAAGTTTGTCAAATTAAGTATCCTCAATCCGGTTAATGGGTAAGCGAATCTTATAGCAAGTTTATTCAACTCCTGATAATCGATACACATCCTGAAAGATCCGTCTTTCTTTTTAACAAATAAGACAGGAGCTCCCCAGGGTGAAGTACTTGGTCGTATAAAACCTCGGTCTGCTAACTCTTGAAGTTGGTTAGATAGTTCCTGCATTTCTAAAGGAGCTAATCATATGGGTGCTCCTGGCTACATGTGATGTTTCCCTAAGGAATTAGATGATTTGGAATTCTAATAGGCTAATGGGAGGAAGGCCAGTAGATCTTCATGAAAAAATTTTGGGAATTCTCCTACTACTGGGATTATCTTCTAGTCATGTTCTCATCCGACTGTCCTTTCCATTACTTGGATTACAAACTTGACAACCTCAGATAAAATCTTTTCGGTTTTAAATACAGGATATGAGACTTAGTCGGGTTTTACTTTGGTAACCTCGGATGATTAAAGTTTCACCATTGATTGGGATGTGGACGACTTTCTCATCATAGATAATTCTAGCATGATACTTGGATAACCAATCCATACCAATGACGACGTTGAAACTACCAAGTTTGATCGGCATAAGATCAATTTCGAAAGGTTGGTTTAATACAAGTCGGAGTTTGGTCAACCCAGAATAACGGTGTTTTGTGTTACTAGGTTTCTGTCAGCCATTTCAATATTGTAAAAGGTATCTATTGTAGAAGGGTTGGAATATTAGCATAGAGAGCAAGAGATATGGATATGAAGCTTTATCGGCTCCTAGAATCCATAATACTCTAGCTAAAGTTGGTTTTAGAAGGAAGCATAGCAACCTGTGACTATGTTCGAGTCTCGTGTGATCATTCCTAACTCTTAAATGTAGCTCTTCCCGGGCATTGTTGTAGGTGGATTTTGGCACTAAATTGCATAATGACCTTTCTCTCCACAAGGCATGACAAGTAACTTTCACTGTGTACGCAAATTACTCCAGTGGCTGTCCCTTTGTTTTTTGCAGTCTTGGCAGATGGCCTCGCTTGTATGCACAGTATTACACTTTACATTGCAAGGACTTATGTGATGCAGAGTGCATTTCTTCACAAGGGACGGTTTCCAGTATAACCCATTGTTTTCTGTTGGAGCGACAGCATAAGAAGACCTGAAAGTTTCCTGGTCTTCTAGTTCTGTTGTGGTGGTGATTATTGTAAGCGGTTATTGGTGTAGGGTGTTACGTAGTTGTGTTATTGAATTTCTTACTGTCGTCAGAACTTTCATTGTGATCACTTGATACTTGCACCGAGGTGTGCTTGTGCTGATCCATTATCCCTGACTATTGTTAATGGCTTTCCTCTAGAGTTTTTAGTTTAGAAGCGTTAACATTCCCTTTAATACTTTTGAGGCAATCCCCCCGATGAAAACTTCCATCATTTTCTCAGAATCGGCACCGGAGATTGGACACAAGTGTTGCCAATTCCTGAATTCCCTCTCACATATTCTTGAGATCATTCCCTTATACAGTCAAATTGTAAAAATTCTTCTTCACTTCTGGACCTCAGGTTCGGGGACAATACTTCTATATCAAAAGCTTATTGAATACAATTCAGGTAATCCTGTAAGCTTCTTCCTATCCCCATACGTTGGGCAAAAGAAATCCACCATGGGGGGGGGGGGGGGGGGGGGGGGGGGGGGGGCGGATAGACTTCTTTTAGTTTAAAGTACCAGAGTCAAACTTCAGCATGTAGTCTTCGGTACAGTTGCAACAAGAAAAACACTGATATCAGTTCACTCAAACCAGCGGATAAGTCCAATAGCTCTGTCTGAACCTTTCAGTTGATAGGTGGCAAGCTCATGAACTCTTTGTAGCAACACTTTCTTCTTGCCACAGATAGAGCTTCTCTTCCACATCTGGGTTCCTATTAATATTGTCTAGCATTTGCATTGTTGCAAGCTGGTGCTATCAAGAGCTGTGGTAAACTGTTAGCAACTAGTATCCTGATGGCTGCGAGTCAATGGCTGGTGCTATCAGATTTGAGCATGACCTTTTTTGTGAGGCTTCTATCAACTAAGACAACACGACTAAGAATGATATCACAAGTCTTAAAATGCAATGCTTTAATTTGGAACTTTAAGCATTTTTAACAATTAGTTATATTGAAAATCATAGATACTTATTAGATATTGTAATCTAACAAGTATCTGATTTATTAGAAGTCATTGTATGATTCATAATGATGAAGACGAAGATGTAATATAGAACATAGGATGAATATAGAACGTGATCACCATTATATTATATCATGAATGATTTGCCTTTGTATTGTACATAGTCAAAATTTGACAAGTGTTGTTATTTATACCATACATCCCGTGGCTAGGTTCTATCAAAAGCTATAACTAGTATCTAATCTAGTAGTCCGATGGTCCTTCTTGGCTGTTCTTGTGTTCATAGATTTCATTCAGAAGACTTTCCTTATCTGCTTGTGACTGACCTGGATATCTTCGATGATTTGTTCTAGATTAGCAATCCTGAAGCGAGCTAGAGCAATCTTGCTGTTATTTCCCATTTGCTTTCTTTGAAGTTTAGAAATTTGAGTATGAGACTCTCAGAGTTTAGCTTCCTGATTGTCAAAATCTTGTTGTATGTCACCCAACCTTTTAAAATACCTTCTATCTTGTCTTCTATGTACTCAATGCGGTCGAGAGAGAGAGAGTTCATCTAGGTGATTCAAAATTTCCTCAATTTGCTCCTCGTGACGTTCTAGACTTGTCTTACGAGAGCTTTCTCCTATCTCAAATGCTTGAGGTAGGTTAGAAGTAGAGGAGGATGATCGGTCACGACCTCGTTTCTTAAGTGGCAATAATTCCTCAGGAAGAAAGAATTCTTGAGGATTAAACATTGGAGATAACATTGAAGATGGAAGCACAATAGTTGGTGGTGGAATAGGTGATTCTTTAGCATAATATGCTTGCATGACTTTCATATAGGGGTCATCATAAAAAAGTAAAAGAGTTGGTGAAGCTATTGGAACTAAACCAAATGAGTTATTTGAAGAGCTAGAATAAGTTTTTCTCGGTAAAGTTGGGACATAGTCCAGGGAAGCCAGGATATAGTCCGGAAAGTTAGAGGAAAAAGCATCCTCAATATTAGAAGTAAGGTAGCTGGGAGAAGACATCACTCTGTTAATAACCCAACGGTAAATAACATAAGTTATTTATATAATAGTATAATAGTTATGTACTTTATATACTATTTCATAAATGTAGTGGCACGGAGGACTTTCTTGGATGGAAAAAAGAAAAGTAGTTTTCAACCTTGTTCTCTATAACCTTGGCTCTGATATCAATCTATAACACCTCTATATTTTGACATATATGCACGCACGCTATTCTGTGGGTATTATTTCATATACCACAGTAATAATCAAAGAAACAGACTCAGAATAGAAACGTTTTAACAAAACAAGTTATCATTCATATATTCATCAGAGTTTTTACAAAACAAGGTTCCCAAAATCCACATGAAAACATAAAGTTTGAATGATAATAGTTTAGCCATCTTCAAGTTCGTGTCACTCCGTGCCATAAGATGCTCAGTTACCTGAGATAAACATGCTAAAAAATCAACACAAAGGTTGAGTGAAATTCTTAGGTTTATGGTAAACAGTTTGAATACAAGTTTAATAGTGGGTTACGTTGTTATACACCCATAAGTGTAATAATTGCAATGAGTACAATTATTATAGAAAATAGTATTATTGCGTCTAAGCTCATGACACTCAAACTGACTTGTGTATATATCAATAATGATATATATAATGATAATGGCCCCCGTGCAGGTAATTGTCATATACCTACGAGTTTCAAATATAGTGCGTTTGGTTACCTATCCGGCTAACACAAACGGATTCCGTCACCCGGATTACTGCCTATCCACAAAATTCCCGTTCACAACATTCGCAAGTGATGTAATGGACCATGTGGTGGGGGTCTTTTGGCGGATAATACACAAATATGGTTACTAAAGTTTTGCCAAAATGTTACCTATAGTACTAAAGTTTTTTCGTTAAAAATAGGTTTATCTCAAGTATACGGATTTATCATTAGGTTCTTAACCTTTAGAAACATTTTACAAAGAGGTTACTCAAGTATAAGGGTTTATATTTTGGGTTACTGAACCTTTACAAAGAGGCTTATTATTTGGCTTATTTACCCTTAAAAAATTCACCCGTATACTTGAGTAAACTTGAGTAACCTTTTTGTAACGAAAAAAACTTTAGTAACTTAGGTGAAACATTTGGCAAACTGTAGAAAACATTTTTGGTAATAACCCTCTTTTGCATAAAGGGACTTAGACAATAATGGCAATCATATATCAGCGATAACAAACATTAAAAAAACACTAGTATTCATGTTTAGTAGCATGTATCCCCTTCGCGGGTTTATGAAACATTTAAAAGAGTTAAATGTGAGGCTATGAACTCACCTTAATAGGGGAAATCTGATTGATAACAAAAGTATATCAAGTGAAAGTAACAGCTATGTCACGCAACCTGGGGTAATATATCAAGCCTTAGTGTGATGGTTTATGTTTCAAAATATCATAAAGATTAACGTATTAATAATGATTAATTACATTTATGAATTTTTTATTTTTTGGTTTTTTATGTATTGCATCACTGTTTTGGCCTAACATAATCCAGAGGCCATGTAGTATCGTTTGAGGAGTTATGGCACTTTAAATCGTAACCCACAAACTCTCAAACAAATACCCAAATGTAACCCCTTCACATGAAATTTCCTATTCAACTGACTACGATAAAGATTACGTTTTCTTCAAGCTAGTCGATGATAAGTTACGTTAATTATATAACGTAATTGTTTTATAATGCGTCGATCGTTGATTAATAACGATAATTGTGTCGGGTTTTAATAAAATCGAGTCTTATAATATTAATATATATTTGGTAATCTGAATAACCCTGAATTTATCTACCTATTTCAATTTCGAGGACGAAATTTTCTTTTATAGGGAATAGTTGATAAAACCTAAAATTTGAATTTCATGTCATATTGGTAATTTTGAATATAACCTAAATTTATTAAATAAGATATGTTAAAATAAAACCTTAGGTTATAATTTTAGGAAATTATATAGATATAACATAAAGTATTTTGTTTTAAGAAAAAATATATAACTTATATATGTACATATATATGGCCGGCCCCTTATTTAAAAAAAATATAATATATTTTGTAATTTTGATATATTAGTATCTACTTTCGTTTTATTAAAAAACCTATTTTAAGGGATAAGTATTGAAAGGTTTTAGCAAGTATTTTGTGTAATCTTCAAAAAAGGAAAAAAATTATTTTGTCTCCCCTCCTCCTTCATTTAGACAGACCCTTAGGGGTGATTTTACAAGAAAATCTTTTATTTTAAAGCTAAACTTATTTTTAGGAAAGAGTTAAAAAGTTTAAGCAAATATTTGGTAATCTCCTAAAACAATACAAAGATTGTGTTTCCCTTTCCCCTCCTCTCATAACCCGTTTATAATCGGCCCTCTCTCCCATCATTCTCCATCATTCTCTAAAAAAATTTTCTCTATAATTTTATGTATTCCTCCATAGAAGCTTCGAGCAAGAAGAAGGTTTAGGTGTTTTGGGTAATCCTTGAAGTTTTGATGTTCTTGGTGTGGTTTTGATCTTCATTCTTTGGTGTATTCTTGGGTTCTTGGTGTTTGATCTTGTACTCCTCCCTCATATCCATAGGTAATTCTTGATTTTGTTTCATTCTTGTTGTCACCATGATTACATATGCAAAAGTTTTCATAAAAACCTAAAAGAACTGAATGAAAAAAAAGTTTATGTTCTTATCAATTTATCTAGGGTTTAATTCTAGATAAAATGGTTAAATAACATTTTATGAAACCCGTAAGAGATGATCATTAAATGTGTTACTAATAAAAACAACAAGATTAGAAACCCTAGGGTTGGTTTTGATGGGTGTTAATTAGGGTTTTCATGGTTAAAATAATATAATGCAAAAATTTTTAAGGTCATGTTCACGCATGGGGTATAACTTGATGATAAAAAGTGGTTTTAACATGATTCTTGAGCCTAAAGTTAAATTCAAAGAGTCTAGTTTCTGGAAAATCCAGCCTCATGTCAATTGGAGGTCGGGAAGGTCGATTTTTAGATTTTATAAGATTAAGTGTCGAATCTGGAATTTCTATCTCCGAAAAAATTCAGTGAATGTTTGCAGTTTAATTCTCAAACCGTAAGGCGTTAGCCACTAAAATTTGATTTAGTAAATATTCATGATATTAGCTACATCCATGATTTTTTTCAAATTTCTAAGTTGTCTAAGTTGGGTTTTTACGCGTCAACTTTTCAAAGGTTCTGCCATGTCAAAATTCAATGTCAGTTTTGGGTAACAAGGGTCAAAGGAATACTTAAACATGGAAATAAATTAAACCAATGATCATGGGTGTATTAGACAGATGAAGCGAACCCAGTAATAATTGGTTTAATTGTAAGAAGAGAGTTTTATAGGTCATATATTTTAGGGAACTAACCTTGAATAAGTAGTCAAAATTTGAAATTTTTGGAAACCTAATTAGGTCAAGTAAACTTTATTTATGGTAAGATCAAATGTAAAACTACTTAAAAAAGATATGTAATATATGGTTAATCATATGAATCTTGTGATATTCGGTGAAGGTGTTGTGATCTCTTGCTTTTGTGTTCATTTCTCTCTGATTGCTTATTCGTTAAGGTACATATATTCCGTCCTTTTAGTAAGGATACTTCATTATCTTTTGTTTGGCTACTTGATCTTTTTGATATTCGTTTGATATTTCTTTGAGTTGCTATCCGTAATCATGACTCGTTTAATGTTGACAACCTGTTTGATTCGATATTCATTTGTATGAATCTGTTGGTTCGTGTTTGGAACATGCTACTAGATTCGTTTCCATATTTGGATTATTCAAAACTTGTTCACTTATATCTTTGATTTAATCTTTCCCGAGCTATTTGTATCTAGTTATGGAGGTACCATGACCATGTCATTGATGCACCAATGGCATGACACTATCTGTGGCGGTGTGATTAGTCCACGGCATTCCTTTTTGTATGTGCACTTATTATGATTTGATTATATATGTTCGTACACTCGCCATATAGTGCTTTTATATGGGTTATACTTTGTTCTGGCAGGGAACCGTATGGATGCATCCTAGGTACTTTGTTCCATTTAGTTTAGGTGAATGGTTGTGTGTGTGCAATACACCTCATATCACAATTTTGAAACACAGGAATGAGCCATGCATGTTCAGATTTGATTAGAACTATATGATTATTTGTTTAGGTCTATTCATGTATCATGTTTAGAGCATTTGTTTGGGCTCAGTGGGCATTCCTTTGATTAATCTATATCCTAATCATTTATATCTATATATAATCGTTTGGCATTAGTTGGCAGGATTCTCGTGATTCCGTTTCGTTCATTCCTTCGTAATTACCAGTTATTATTATTATATCTGTTCACGTGACCGTTAGCTCCCAGTCGCGTTTTTCTTTTCCTGTGGCGAAGTTTACTAAGCGGGAAGCTGGGATATGAGTGATGAGAGTAGGAGCTTTTAGATGACCCACCTTTAGAAGAACCCTTTTTATTTAGATTTATGTTTTAAAACCTTTCCTTTTGAAGATTTTTTTCATTTTACTTTGTTGGAATTTAATATTGTTGAAAGTCATTTTATTTTATCCTTGGAATTTTGAATAATAAATCTTCGCGATTATGCTTTTATATATGTTCTGATTTGACACCATGATGTGATGCTTTGTCTCTTTATCGGAGCGGGGTGTTACACTTATAATATTAATATATATTTTTATAATTTATATAAAAATATTATATTTTATATTTTTAAGTTTGCAAAAATGGCAATATATACCCTCGATTTATAAACTTTTACAAGTTTAGTCCTTTACATATAAAGAATATATGAATTAAACACCTTAACTTTAGAACTTGGCAAGCTAGTCCCTTATAGTTATAAAACATTAGAAAAAGGACATTTTCAACCCTCTAGTTAAAATTCAGAAGTTTACGATATAAACCCTTCATGGAAATAATTTTTACAAATCAAGTCCAAAAAGCCATGCAAGCTTATTTAATTCCAAATGATATTTGCCAGTTATAGCTTATTAGAATAAGCTAAAATAAGATATTCTAACATAACAAAAGTTTAGAAAAAAGATTTGTTAACTAACTAGAGAAAAAATCAAAATGGGAGTCGGTTTTTAGGGTTTTTAGTAAAAAACACATGGGTTTTGAGGATTCAAGCTTCAAAAACAAGGGTTATATATGATCTAACAAACCTATAAAGATCTAAAACAAAATATGAGCTTAGTGAACCAGATTTAAGCTACTTGAGCTAGAAATTGGTCAATATGGGTTTTTCGGGTTTGTACGCCTATATATGGATTCAAAAACCTTCCTTGCTCTGATTCTGGCTTGTATTCTATCTTAGAGGACCTTCTACTTCCATGGCTGAGTTAGTTGGGGCTTCTCTTGATCTTCCTTGGTCTAATTTGATCTTGTTAGAAATCCATTTGAGTGTGTATTGAAGTTTTGAGATGTGATTTGAAAGGGTGCTTGGATTTGGCTTTTATAGGGCTCGAATGGGCTTGGTGCCTAAGTTTTGGTGTTTGATTAGTGTTGAGGCTAGTGTAGATGACTAAGGGATGCTAGATAGTGAGTCTTGAGAGCTAGGAAATTAGATATGAAAGGTGGAAGGGTGTGGAGGGGGTCATGGTTATCATAGGGGTGACAAGGAGACTTGGAGCTCAAGGGTGGTGATGGAGGTGCTTCTAAGGTGCTTGGGTGGCTGCTAGTGACATGGTGGTGAGGTCATGGTGGTGCTTAAGAGCTAGCTTGGTTAGAAATGGGTCAAAAATGAAAGAAAAGGGGTGTCGGGTTGGTTTTGGTTTCGGCTTAGGGTTTAGGGTTTTAATTCGAGTTAGGGTTAGGGTTTAGGATAGATTAGGGTTTAGGATTAAGGTTTAGGATTAAGATTAGGGTTTAGGATTAAGGTTTAGGGTTTAGTTTTAGGTTTAAAATGAAATTAGGGTTTTAGGGTTTCGTTTAGGGTTTAGGGTTTTAGGATGACTTAGGGTTTAGGTTTAGGGTTTAGAAGTCATGCATTAAGTGTTTGTACCTTGTGCTAAAGTGGTAGTAAGAAACTAAAGTGATTTAGGAGGTAAAATGACCTAGTTTGGTTTTCTTACATTATTGACTTGTACATTGGGCTTTAGAAAGTTGTAACTTGATTTAGGAGGGAAAAGATATTCAAATGTTATGCATTGTACACTTGTACACATGCTTGAAGGCTTACACATTCATTTTATATGTATACATTACATATAATTAGGGTTTTGATATAAACGTTAATGAATAAAGTCTGTTTTGATATAACGTTGTAAATGGTATGTTAAATGGGTAATGTACTTGGTAAAATTGATCTTAAGATATAGACTTGACATATTAGGATGTTTACATGATATAAACATAGATATAGATGGCATTGGTAGAGGTTGCGTGAGCTCGTTTACTTTAGTGATGCAAGTTACGTTGCGTAATGAGATAAAGCAAAATTTTCCCTGTAAAAAGGTGGTATATATAATAGATGGATATTACAGTGCATCTAATTTAATAGATGGATAATTACATTGATGAAAATTACGGGTTGTTATAATTAGCCAAATTAAATCTGATTAAATGCTGGTTTGTTTGTTTAGTGAAATGACTGCTTATCTCGAGGCAGCATATCATTCTTAAGACTTAGGCGGGACATCACACGTTGAATCCTGTCACAATTAACGCATCCGCATAAAGCATCCTTTTTGTTTAATTATAATCTATCTTATGGATTAAAGCAGTGGTGATCTTGTTAAACCCTAATCCATCGAGATTTTACCCACTTACTGCTTAACGGTATTTTATATATTGGTAGTCAACTGTCCAATGGGTCGAAGGGTCACCTGTCAACTAAGCTCACTAGTCTAAAGGTAAAGATAGGACATTATTTGTGATCCTATTGGTCCAGATATATAAAACACGATATGGAGAGCTATCCCAGTATCTAGATCACTTGGTAAGTCATTTAATTAAACATAATTAAACCATCAACGATAAATTAAGAAATCGAGATTAAACAAACCAAACATTAAATCTTCATTAAGATGCCTAATACCCGAGGGTATTAGCCCATAACCATTGTAATTATACAAGTGTGATCAATTAACCAAGGTAAACTAAACGTTTTACCAAACGATACCAAAAATTAAATTATTACAAGATTATAGGAATTACACAGTGTCTTTTATGGAATTGTGTTCGATGCTTGACCTTGGCTGCTCTTCTTCACTTTAGAAAATCGACTTTTATGTTTATGGTATAGAGAATATGATTTTGCACACTGAAAACTCATTTTTGAGTCTTATATTTATAGTCTCTGAAAATTAATGGATAAGCCGTATTGAGTAAGGTCAATACGGCGTATAGGGGTGTATTCCTTGGAGTGCGCGCTACATTCACAATCAATCAGTTATATCTTTCCTCAATTACATTTAATGCAGGATCTTTGATTATTTGACTAGCTGGATACGGCGTATGTATTCAGAGGAATACGCCGTATTGGGAATTGAACATACACGTTTTCTTGTGAAGTCCAGGCGCTGATGCGTCGTATCTTCTTTGCTGGATACGGCGTATTAAGTCAGAAATAAGTATCTTCAAATATCTTTGTTTAAGCTCCAAAATGTGTGCCGTTTAGCTTATCTTCACAAAACACTCCGTAATTACTACAATTAACAACTTTAAGCAATTAAATAACAATTCTTGCAATAATTATATAAAAGTGGGTAATTTACTTGGGATAAATGATGGTATAAATGTAACGTTATTTGATGTCATCAAATATCCCCCCACTTGAATCCTACTTGTCCTCAAGTAGACTCTAGAAATTTATTGAAAATATATCCCAACCGAAGTTAAGGATTTTTCCTTTAAGCATTTCTTTCGTTTAATGACCTGTACAAAACCAAGCACCTCACGAAATATGAGAAATAAAAACACTCAGATCACTCAACTAATCTAGGGTGTAACATTTAATAGTACGCTCAATTGCTCAGTCGTGATTAGTTTTCTATCACATGCTTGGCAAGGATACACATCTCCACCACTGAGCTAAGGAGTAACAAGTCAAAAGGTAAATTGGGTTTTTATAGGCTTAATGGGTTGATCATTCTGACAATCTTTCACCAAAAGTACCATACTAACATGGCAGCTAAATCACACATACATGGCCGTAACGACGGAATAGACATGTATAATTCGATCACATCCTCATTCGAGTTTAACCAAGGGTTAGGATGAAAAATGATATAGGGTATGAATCTTCTAACTTTCACCAAAAGTAATAAACTAACAAGGCAGCTGAATCACGCATACATGGCCGTAACGACGGAATAGACATGTATGACTTGATCACATCCTTGTTCGAGTAAAACCTAAGGTTAATTTATAGGAAAGGGAAGTAAATTGTTGTTAAATAAAATTCACAAAACAAATAGATTAAGCCTGAACAAATAAGGTATAACGTTGCTAGAAACTTTCTCGACCGTTCCATGATAAAGACTCAGAAATATATATAAACGTCTAGATCATAGCATGACAAAGACAAACTAAGTTAGCATTCCCATAACGGTCAACTTCCCAATCATCCTAACTTATACATACTTTTTCAAGGCAAGTGGTGATATCGACCACTTTTATACAAAACTATACATCGTTGATTTTTACAACATATCAATGAATAATCGATCCTCCAAGTAATTTATCGGTTTAAGATCAACGAACCGACTATCAATCTTTCCTTCTCTTTTTTGATGCAATTTTCTATATTTCCATTTTTTTCATAATATAACAATACGAATCTCGATGTAATTTCACCACCTTTACCATCATAATTCATCCGGATAATTTTTCTTTAAACACTTCATCTTTGGACACGAAACATAATTGCGAAAGTAGCATAATACACGAGCTACAAACTTTTACTTTCCCATTGCATTGTGCAATTTCCCAACCTAACCAGAGATAGAAAATTTCACTTTGACACAGGAACTACAAAACTTTACACAAAAGTAACTAGCAACTTTGATTAAATAGGCTTAATCTACAGGGTAGGCTAAGGTGTAAAGGGGTAACGAAATAAATATTTGGTGTGAAAAAGACAAAAATGGCTCAACAGGTTTTTCCAGCGGTATATTACTCTTATAGTGAGAGTAAACAAAGGGTTATATGGGGGTTAACTAACCAGTGTAGTTAGTTAATATTACAACTTATAGGCTTTTTTGGTGTATTCCTAGAAATTTACCAGTTAAACATGTTACTCCATTTAAGTCCATAGTACTCATCATTGTGGTCTCGAGTGATATACCAAGCCAATTTCGAAAGTCCACTACATCACCGACATACTCATAATTTTTGTGGAATTTTTGGTAAACGTTTGGAAACAGAATAGGCTTAATTCTCAAAATTTAACATGAAGGGTTATTGTGCGCGAGGTCATGTAACTAATAATTTTTACAAAATTTATGCTAATTTTTTTTAATTAGGCATAATTTAAGCATATTATTTGTAAAAAGAAGGACAAGTAGGCGTTTTAATTCTCCATCCCTCCACTTAAATTATACAACGTCCTCGTTGTATAGATAAAACAATTAAAAAATAGGAAATAGAATTAGAACGAGGAACTCCCCTGATATTTTTCTCGGGATGATTCTCCAATTTGAGTTCTTGAGCAAAAGTGTGTTGAAGAGGCGTCAGAATCCCCGTATGAGTTCAACACACGTCTTTTTTAGAGTATACCGTCACCAATTAGTCGATTTCTTTACAGCAAGGTCCTGCATAAAAGTTTAGAAGACAAAACGTGCAATTCCTATCTTGGTTTTATAATGGTTACAATGTGGAAAAATAAACACACATACTGTACAGGTAGTCAATACGCCGTATCTCAAACCCAAGGATACACCGTATTACATCCGGTAAAACAAATGTCTTAAAGTTTGTAGGAATTTAAATGCATATAAAATAAAGGACTGAATAACGTCCATCATGTCGAAATGGCTTATCATAGTGGTTTCGAAATACGCCATATAGAAATGTCTGGGAAGAACAGACTCAGCAACAATTAAAAATAAAACGACAACACAAGTAAAATAGCTTTGGTTGACTCCCTGATAAGCACTTTTCTTTCAGTCTAGGTCTTTAAGTTAGTCCTTTTTTCCTTACTTAGTTCTTCTTCAATCCTCGAGCACTACGAACATCGTTTATATTTCGGTTGAAACTGTCTATCGAAGTATTTTTTTAACCTTTAGGACCGTTGACCTTAAAAACTTGAGACCATTTTTATTCGGAGATTTCTGCGCTGCATAATGGAGTAAATATTTCTACTACTAAAAGTATCGGACCATTCTGACTTTAAGCTTCCCCGTATGTAACATCAAGCAAGTTAAAACGCCAAAGAACCGTGTCTCTATTTTTAAAGTCTTTATCCCCGCGGAGCCTAGAGTCATGCCATTTCTTAGTTCTTTCCTTGTAGATTCGAGTATTCTCGTATGCTCCATATCGTAACTCCATTAATTCGTTCAACTCTATCAAATGATTTTTTGCAGCAGCCGTAAGATCCATATTACATTGTTTTAGTGCCCAATATGCTTTATGTTCTATCTCTGCTGGCAGATGACAAGCTTTACCGTAAACCATTCTAAAGGGGTACATCTTGTTGGTGTCTTGTAAGCTGTTCTAAATGCCCATAATGCATCATTGAGTTTTTCAGACCAATCCTTGGGGTTATATCCGATCGACTTTTTTAAAATACGTTTAATAGCTCTGTTGGTGACTTTGGTTTGACTGTTAGTCTGAGGGTGATATGCCATTGATATTCTATAAGTCACTCCATATTTCAGCAAAGCTTTTTCTAACTGAGAGTTACAAAAATGTGTTCCCTTATTACTGATTAAGGCTTTAGGAACCCTAAATCTGGCAAATAACCCTTTTAGGAATTTAACTACTACACGAGCATCATTTGTAGGGAGTACTTGAGATTCAACCCATTTAGACACGTAATCCATCGCTACTAAAATATATTTGTTACCCCTTGAATCAGGAAAAGGTCCCATAAAATCTAGTCCCCAAATGTCAAATACTTCATACACCTGAATATTGTTTTGAGGCATCTCATTTTGTGATGATATGCTATCCTAAATTTCTAACAACCATCTCGCACTTCAAAAAAATTAACGTAATCTTTTAGCATCTTTAAAAATACATGGCCTAATAGAATTCCTGTTTTTATAAACCTTTCTCCTTCTAACCAAGCATGATGATGTCCTCCATGGTTTGGAACCAAATGGCAGTGTGCCAAGATTTATAGCATTTCGTCTCCAGCGACGCATCGTCTCATCATATTGTCCGAGCATAATGTAAATGCCTATGGTTCGTCCTAAAAATAGTTCCTTACTTGAGAGAAGAACTATTTTCTCCTTTCCGGTGTCCATTTTGGAGGTACCACTTTTTTGACAATGTAGTTGACATAATCCGCATACCATGGTTCGTCGTCATTAAGCTTGGCTTTTAATATCATCAAATGCTCATCGGGAAATTCGTCATCGATTTCTCCTTCAATCAATTCTCCTATATTTGGATTCTTGAGTCTCGATAAGTGATCTACAGCTAAGTTTTCTACCCCCCTTTTATCCTTAATTTCGATATTGAACCCTTGCAGAAGCAGAACCCATCTAATAAGCCTCGGTTTGGAATCCTGTTTACTGAACAAATACTTTAAAGCAGAATGATCAGTGTAAACTACAACTTTTGATAAAATAAGATAGGGGCGAAATTTATCAAAAGAGACAACAACAACAAGAAGTTCTTTTTCAGTGGTAGTATAATATGCTTGGGCATCGTTCAGGGTTTTGCTAGCATAATAGATAGGTTTAAATTTCCCGTCTATTTTTTGTCCTAAGACTGCCCCTACTGCAAAATCACTGGCGTCGCACATTAATTCAAAGGGCACATTCCAATCAAGAGATATTATAATAGGCGCGGTAGTTAATTTTTCTTTTAATTTATTAAATGCCTTCTTACAATCTTCAAAAAAAACAAATATCGCGTCTTTCATTAAAAGTTGGGTCATTGGTTTAGAAATCATGAAAAAGTCTTTTATGAATCTACGATAAAACCCAGCGTGTCCCAGGAAACTTCTAACACCCTTCACGTTCGTGTGGTAGGGTAATTTGGCTATTACATCGATTTTGGCTTTATCAACTTTGATTCCTTTCCTAGATATTTTGTGCCCCAAAACAATACCTTCTTTCACCATAATATGACATTTTTTCCAATTTAGCACAAGGTTAGTTTCTTCACATCTAGTGAGCATTTTATCTAAATTATCAAGACATTGGTCAAAAAATTACCAAATACCGAGAAATCGTCCATGAAGCCTTCCATAAAGTCTTCCACCATGTCATGGAATATTGTCGTCATGCATCTTTAAAAAGTTGCTGGAGCGTTGCATAATCCAAATGGCATCCTCCTGTAAGCAAAAGTTCCATAAGGACAGGTAAATGTTGTCTTCTCTTGATCTTCTGGTGCGATTGGAAATTGAAAGAACTTTGAAAAACCATCAAGAAAACAATAATACTCATTTCTAGATAAACGTTCTAACATTTGATCAATAAAAGGGAGAGAAAAATGATCCTTTCATGTTGCGTAATTTAGTTTATGACAGTCGATGCACACGCGCCATCTTGTAATTGTGCGAGATGGTATTAATTCGTTGTTGTCATTTAAAACCACGGCTATTCTGCCTTTCTTTGGGACGACATGAATAGGGCTCACCCATGGACTATCCGAGATGGGGTAAATTAACCCTTAATCAAGTAACCTAACGATTTCGTTTTTAACCACATCTTGGACTTTTGGATTTAAACGTCGTTGGGGTTGAATGACACGTTTGAAGTTTTCCTCCATTAAGATCTTGTGTGTGTAGAATAACGGACTTATTCCCTTTATGTCTGACATCTTCCAAGCAATTGCTCCCTTGCGTTTTTCCAATATCTACAAAAGTGAATTTTTTTTCTTTTTCTGTTAGTTTAGATGAGATAATTACTGGACAAGATTCGTTTCCTTTCAGGTACGCGTATTTTACGTGGGAGGGTATGTCTTTAGTTCTGTTCTTTTTTTGTCAATTTTGTTGGCACTAGCATAATAGAGTGCTCATTTTGCGTTCTTTCAGGCCACTGTGTTTCCCGTGACTCTGAATACGGCGTATTCACTCATTCGATATGTCGTATAGATATTTCAGACTCAGAATCGCCATCAGCCTTACCACAACCTTCTAAATCGGATTAATCGTCACGCCCCTCCAAGTTATTGACCAGAAACGAGTCTAATTGGTCATCTTCTAACAATTCCTGGGTTTTTAAATGTATAGTTGTATCCAAGTCATCAATCCCATAACATTCATTATCCTCAGCAGGAGGTCTTTTTATTGATTGGTCTACATCAAAAATCACCTCTTTGTTTCCTACTCTGAGTGTTATCTTTTTATTGAATACATCTATCATAGCTCGAGCGGTTGCTAGGAATGGTCTCCCTAGTATTATTGGAATTCTAGAGTCTTCCCACATATCCAAGATAACAAAATCGATAGGGAGGACGAATTTATCAATTTTAATAAGCACTTTTTCTGCTATTCCTCGCGGATACTGGATGGACCTATCTGCTAGTTCTAAGATCATTCTCGTAAGATTAGGTTTCCCTAGGCCTAACTTTTCATACATCGTGTAAGGCATTAGGCTTATACTAGCCCCTAAGTCCGCTAAAGCATTATTAATATGTAAATGACCAATATCACAAGGGATAGTGAAACTTCCTGGGTCTTTTTCTTTAGACGGGAGTTTATTTAGCAAGACTGCAGAGCATCTCTCGTTCATCGTTACCGTGTAAGCTTCTTTTAGCCTGGTTTTATTTGATAGTAGACCTTTCAGAAATTTGGCATACTTTGGCATTTGGGCAAGGGCTTTGGTGAATGGGATGTTTATATGGAGTTATTTCAGATTTTCTAAGAACTTTCATTGTTGAGCTTCTTCTTTTTCTTTCTTTATCCTATAAGGAAAAGGAATTAATGGTGTTGGAGGCCTAGCAGTTTATTTTTTCATCTCTTGAGGTGTGGTCTCGATGAGGACTTCATTTGGTCCTACGGGTTTATCATGATGAAGCACCGGAGGTTCTTTATTTACGACGTCCATATCGCGAATGGTCTCGGTTGTTGTTTTTCCTCTTCTAGTAGTCACACCTTTGACTTCACAATTTGATTGTTGAGCATCATTAATTGCTTTTAACTACCCGTATACCTCGAATTTGAGCTCGCTTAGTGAATTGTTTCTTTCTTTAAGTAAAAGCTCGTTGGTTGTTTTGAATTCTTTAATGAATGCCCCCATTTCCTCGTGTTCTCGTCTTCCTTCATTGATAAACTTGTATAACATTTCTTCCATGGTTAGTTTTCGTATGGGATAGGAGAAGTGAAAGGGATGGAATCCAAATGATGTTCCTGACATAAAAGACATGATTCAAAGTAAAGCTATTCTAGGAAAATTAAAGCGGACAAAGATGAAAATTTTTGCCGTTAATACGCCATATATATTTGCAAAATACGTTGTATACGCAGCAGAATACCAATATGTTGTATCTGTTTAAAAGGTCAGATACGTCTATTCAACTGGTGAATACACCGTATTAGGGCTTCGACCAGAACAAAGTACTTTGAATATAATTAAATAATGCAGAAATTTAAACAAACAATTAATCACACAATTAATTAAATACAAACAGAATTAAATTATGCTAATTAAATTATTCTATGTTAAGGGTTAAAAATACTAATAAGAATAAAGATTAAAACTTTTCACTCCCCGGCGACAGCGCCAAAAACTTGATGTGTTGTCGTGTAGGTTGTATTTATTAATTACCAAGTTTTAAATTCATATTTAGCCGGCTTTACCTAAAATAACACTTTAACGGGCAGTGTACCCGATCAGATAGAGTTTCATGGTAAGTGAGGTATCGAACACTAGAGCGATGAAGTTAACCTTATATTCTATAAGTATTTTAGTTATTCTAATTACTTGTTAAACCTATGTTAAACCTAGTTCTAATGATAAAGGGGGATTTTCAGCCTGAGAGACTGTGTAGGATCCCTTTGCTTAATGGATCTTAACCTTTAGCTTGTAAAGGGTTTGTTGCCTTAGATAAATCTAATGTAACAATGATGAAACAATGATTAACCACTATTGATTACGCAGAATTTAATCAACAATGTAAAGAAGAATATAATCAAAACACTTTTATACTGAACTTTGAATTTGCCTAAGTTATAGATTACAAACTATGATTTACTATTTGATCTCTATGATCTTCTGTAGAACTATAACTACTAACTATGCCTCGGGATCCTTTTATAGACTAAGGAAACCCTAATGGGCTTTACAAAACGCTTATAAAGATAATGCATATCTTTTCCTAAGATATCTCATGCATATCTTTAACTCTAACTAATTTCGGCGTAAGCAGACTTTACTATTACATAAACAGTATTAACTATTTAATAATGCCAGTACTAACTATGATAAACCTTCTACTAGTACTAACTATTACACTAGCAGAATTAACTACAATACTAATAGAATTATGTCTGTTATACAAAATTCCTAGCAATCCTCCCCTAAACTTGAACTTCACTTGTTAACTTCAAGTTTCTTCAGTTGTCTTTAGTTTGGGCTTTTGAGAATTGTATCCAAGCATGTCTTCAAGTCCTTAGCTTCTTTTGAATGATGATCTGTTTGATGTTCTTTGAAAAATCAGATCATACTTTGTCTTTTAGTCTTTGTCTTCTCTTCACAGCTACACAACAACATCCAACTAAGTTGGCTTTATAGATTTTGGCAAACTACCAGCCATCAATGGATTTGATATATCTTTACCATGAGCCGTTTGCTATGGACTAGTTAATGCTTTATTATAGTAACAAGGTGCATTGATAACCTTATAGTTTTTAGCAAACTATCAGCTATCAACGGATTTGAAATCTCTTTACCAGTAGCCGTTTGCTCTGGAGTAGCCAATGCTTTAGTGCAATATTATGGTGCATTGATTACCATACAGCTTTTGGTAAACTGTCAACCATAAACGGATTTGAAAAGTCTTTACCAAAACCGTTTGTTTTGGACTAGCCAGTCCTTATGCCTATTAAGCATGGTGAACTGATAACCATTTGTTGTGTGGTGGTTAGCCAACACCCAACCCCTTCTTACTTCCATAATAGTCTACAGTTTCCAAAAACATGCCCACTGCTACTAATAACTTCATCACTTTCTAATCCCAGCTTGCTTCTCAATCATCTTCAAAAGTTTATAAAAACTTCATTCATTTTTCCATCTAAAAGCTTCATTTTCAGCATCACTTGACAAGCTTCTTTTGACAATGGATATTTTCTATCCGCTAACATATATATAGTGCATGCCTCCAAAGTTAAACAATGTACTTCACATTTATCATAATATCTCCAACTAACCATCTTTTGTTGAAGTGGTAAGCTCCAAATAGCATCTTCAATGAGAGGTGGATCAAACATAGTCCTGAGATCACTCCAAAGCACTCTGTCATAAGCATCTTCAGGCCTATTTGTTCCATACTTCTGCATTACCAATCTGTACAATTCTATAAGATCCTCTCTTGTGAAGTCTTTAATCATAGCTCCAAAGCTCATGTAGACTGTATCAGCTCCATTTGCTCTTATTATCTGATAAACACTTCTTTGACCTTGCTGAAATATCTTCCAATTTACCACACTATCAGATTTTGTAGTCAAAGGAGTAGGATTCATAGCTTCTACTGATTCCTCTTTATCAGTTTCTGAATCTTCTTGTGCACTCTTGTCAACATTTATACCTTTTCTAGCCTTTTGCTTCTTTCTTTTTCCTGTTCTTTTTACTTGCTCTTCTTCCTTTACTTTAGCAACTTTTTCTCCTATAGCTGGAACATCTTTATCATCAATCCTTTGTTTCTTTAAAGTCTTTGTCTAAAGCTCCTCTCCATATCTTTTCAATTTTGCCTTTGCAGCTTCAAGATTTATAGGAACAAAAGTATCAATCTGCTGAACTAACTTATCAAACTCTTCTTTAATCTCTTCAAAATTTAACTTCTTTAACTGAGAAAGCTTCCAAGTTCCTTGATTCTTAAGATAGTTTGACATATAGATTATTAACTATGACTGAGTCATGGGTTTGTTTCTCTTTGCCTTAGCTCTTTCCTCTGCAAAGTGTTTCTTTCTTTGATTCACCATATCTACCATTCTTTTAGCTATCATTTTATCTAAATGAATCTGCTTTGCAACTTCTTCATCCATTTGAGCTTGCAACTTTTTAGCCTCTTCCAATCCAACTTCCTCTTGTCTCATTTGTTCTTTATTTTGTGAGTAGCCTGGATATCCTCTTCAACCATTAGAGCCTTTCCTTCCCTTTGACCCCTTTTACTAGCAGTACCAGAATCAACTTTAGTACTACCATTATTAACATCTTTAATACCAGTATTAATCTCTTCTTCCGCATCCAATCCAATATTAATATTCTTAGCCACTGGCCTTGATCTCCTCATATATCTCTTGCCCTTATCAGTTGATTTTTCCTTGCTAACACCCTGAGAAGCAACATTTGACAATGTTTTAGCTGCCTCTAAGATTGTAGGACTGATTTCGTCTTCTTGAGCCTCCCCTGAATCTTTTGTAGGAGTAACAAAATCTGTTGACTTCTCTTTCATGGATTCTCTAACCAAAGAAGCTAGAGGATCATCATCAATATCCTGAATTATCCTCCCCTGATCCTCTGATTCTTCACCCTCTGATTCAGATATGAGTACTTTCTTAGATTTCCTCTTCAAAGCTGTTTCCAGATATTTCACCTTCTTTGCCAATTTAAGCACAGCATTCCTTAGTGTCTGCTTGGTGTCCTTGAACTCTTTCTCTAAACTATTAATCCTGGTCACCAAGGTAGGTACAAACACCATCAATTCTTTAAGTTGCATACTATCCTTAGCACTTCCTGATGTATTACCTTCAGGGAGAGGTGCTTCATAGGACCTAGGTGGTGAAAAATAAGGTGGTGATTGATGTGGTGAATGAGGTGGTAAATGAGGTGGTGATTGAAGTAGTGAATGAGGTGGTGAATGAGGTGGTGATTAAAGTGGTGAATGAGGTGGTGGTGATGGATGAGGTGGTGATAGAATAGGTAATGGAATAGGTGATTGGGATGTGGATGATATTGGATCAACAGGTGTGTGATGGGGTTCAGCTGGTTGTGCTGAGCCTTCACCTTGATCCACAGCTGCCCCTGCCAACATAGCAGGCAGCAATGGTACAACATCCCATGCATGACCCCTTTTCATGTTTGCAAAAAGCTTTTTGGTCAAAGTTGGGGCTAAATATCTTCCTTTATTTTCAGTTGTAATATCCAAAATAATTTGTAAAAACCGTAGATACATTACAAAATTTGAATTACTCTCTAGGTTATGAACCATCCCATCAAAAATCATTTTAGAACAATTATAAACCCTATTGCTAGATAGACAGATTAATGCAGTAGCAATAGTACTACCAAATTGATCCCATCCACCAGACTTAGGGCTTAAGCAGTGTAAAAATATGATGGATTAAAAATTTCCATTGGGGTGTAAAATTCTTTTTCCAAAAAGGTTAATTTACCCTCAGTAACATACCTCAATGTGGCTAATCCAGCATATATTTCAGCATCAGACAAATTATGTATTCCTGTAGCATCTGCCAATTGAAGTGTACTTCTAACAGATGCCTCAGTAATAGTATACTCTTTAGAGTCTATAGATGCTACTAATTGTTGTGTCTCAATAGCAAGTGTTCTGACTGTAGCAATTTGTCAGAACTGTTTGACTAGGGAGTCATAGATAGTAGGATTGTGAGTTAAGGCAAACCTGAGAGATGTACCTTTAAGAAAATCTACTACCTCATTGAAACCAACACTTTCATTTGGTTTCTTCAGGAAATCGACCATATTATGCTTGTCTGAGTACTTTAGGTTGGCCATATGAACTCGTTGATGAACAAAAATCGTAAGAATGTAAATTCTAATCCTGGGTTTGATTCGAGTGAATTACTAAGTGCTGGTAGAGAGAGGGAATTGAGTTTTTATCGATGAAGAACAAGGTTTCTTATTGGACCATGTGAAAAAGAAGTTTCTTTAGAGTAAAGAAAGATATTGTATTGAAGAAAGTACAGTAATTATCCAAATAGAAATCCTATGTTAGAAGTACGCGCCGTAAAAATCTCTAACAGTAATATTAAAATAAGAAAAGTCAATTTTCCCTCACCAGCACCAACGGTCATCTACTAGTATTAAAATTAGTCTACCAGTACTAATATAGTCTACCAGAATTAACATATAGACTACCAGTATTAACGTATAGACTACCAGAATTAACTTTAAGTCCACAGAATTAACTCTAATACTTAGTACTTACAGACCATAGATGAGTAGTATTTTCCAATACTGCATCTATCCATCCTTAAATCCATGCTTATCCTGAAAAGTTAGTGTAAAAACAAGAAAAATGCTACAATATACCATGAACTTGAATTAACTAAATCCGAACTATCAACATTAATACCCTAGCAGTATTAATGTAAACTAGAAGTAGTTACTAGTCTTTACAAACTGTACAATTTAACCTCCCCTC
>BQNB010068031.1:13113-33983 GCA_026074375.1 Tanacetum coccineum
AAAATGAATTTTAACTTCAATAATTGCGTTTTTTTAGCAAACGTTTTCGATTAACAATATAATTAATTTATTAAATATTTTTATTTAATAAATTATGATAATTAAATATAAATTTAATTATTTTGGGTCGACACGCGTTGTGCTCAAAATTTTGCAAGGACGTTTCTGTCACCTTCTGACTGTTTTCGGATCTCGGTCAAAACTAAAAAGTTGTCAGGAACGTCGTTTTACATCAAATTGCTTTTTCGAGTCGTGAATACGTGATTTAGATGATCGTTCTTATAAGTCAAGCCAGACCCGAAAAGTCAAAGGGTAAGATAATTATCCTTTTATTCGAAAATTTCCAGATGTTACATAAGTATTTGCGAATTTCTTTATTAGAGATTTTAAATTGCAAAGAATAAGAGATGATAATGTTGTTTACTAATTAGGATGCTAAACAAGGTTTATTTGGAAAACTTAAAGGCTTATAAGAATAACTTATGGTTTTTCTTCCCCGAAGTTCTTAAAATGATTAATTATACGTGTTCTCTTTAATTTTTACAAATTAGAGTTTTACTCTTAAAAGTCTAATCAACATATTTAGAGAAAAAGCTTTATCGATGAAGTCGACATCATTTGTAAATAAGAATTTTAGTTCAAATTTATACTTTGGTTTTCTAAAACGAAATTTTTCTATTTACAAAAATAATGTGTTTAATTTAAAAAAAAATGCAAGTTATAAATCCTTAGTGTCAATAATTAATATACAAACTCCATCGCAATAAAGTACATGGGCATTTGTCGGTTCGCTCGGCATTTGTCGGTTCGCTCCCGATGTGACATCGAAAGAAAGGATGGAGGTTGTATATTTAGGGTTGGTATCATAATAAGTACGCGAGCTCTTGTCGAAGGCATGGCCGATGTGTCGTTGAAAGAAAAGTGATACCGATTCCTAGCTCTATTTATGTAAATTGAATTAATATGTTGCAAAAGTTAGAAAAATAAATAGTTAAAAATTTCACGTTTCATAAAACCAAGGTATTCTTTGAACTAAGGTTTGCCAAAAGCTACAAGGCTTTTTCTTCGGAAGTTCATGCGTTTGATTGTATTCTCCGGTTGGTGGTGTCAAAAGTCCTTTGCACTTACCGATGACGGTGGGAATTGCCTAGAGAAGAAAGTCATTCATGGGACAAGTGAATACCATACGATGTCTTTAGCTAAGGAGATTTTTGTTTGCTGTGAGTTGAACTTCTAATAAGTGATAAACTTATTTGCCCAAAAGGCCCATGTGTATAAGCGTGGTCGGTTTTCAATTATCTAAATATTTAGAATTTTATGGTTCTAAATTAATTTGACACCACACTTAAATATTATGGATTTTTGTCGGAGCGGATTCACTAGTTGTAATTATAAGTAGTCTTTGCATCTTAGCTCGTAATCATCAGTGATCCTTAATTCTTTAAGCTTAGCATGGGAAAGGTGTAAAATGTGTGATAAAGTTATCTTTTAGACACTTAATTGTGCTTTTTATTCTATGATCCTTAAAGTTACCAATGAGGTAATGAAAACAATACATTATGTCAACACAAATAAGTTGTAGTTAGGTAGTTAATTATCGAAAAAAAAATCTTTGCTACTCTTCAAAGGTTTAGTTTGGGGAATTTTCGAGGTATTTGGTTATAAGGCATGTGATATTGCGTGAGGACACACAATCATTTAGTTTGGGAAATTTTGATAAGTGTAGAATACACATATCCGTTTGTACTTAAAATAACCCATTTAAACCCAAAATAGACCAAATATGCTTGTAATTTGTGTTTTGTGTGTGCAGGTACGGATATATCAAAAATCACAAGAAAACCGTCAAAAACGGGCAAACGCGGACACGAGAATCAGAAGAGTACAAAGCCGAAGCTAGAAAAGTCAAACCTCAGTCAAAATCAGCCAAGAAAAGTCAAAGTCAGTCAAAGATGGTCAAACTAAGTCAAATACAAAAAGGACAAATTCTCAAAATATTTCACTTTGGTCCCTCAACTCTCACAAAAGTCCAAAAATGTCCCCTCCTCCCTTAGTGGGCCCAGGAAAGCTTAATGGGCCTCTAAAAACCTAGAAACCCTATTCGGATCCTAAAAGCCCAATCAAAGCCCAAGTTGCTAGCCCATTTCTCTTTTTAATAAACCACAAGGGCTAGTCTTGCAATTTTTGAAAATTATTTATAACTAGAAAAAGAGGGATCCAAACACAAGGACTAAAAGTGTAACTTTCCCAAAATTCAAACCGAATTTACCTCTTTCAGTTATAAAAAGAAAATATGGCGCGAAACCTATCTTACTATTCACCCGTCGTCCCATCTTTACCCAAGCTTCGTAGAGTGACCGAACTTCCTTGTCTCCATCGTAGAGTGACCGAACTTCCTTGTTCGACTCAATAAATTGAGGCTAACAGAAGCCAAGGATTCAAAGTCGAAGCCAGAAAAGTCAAACCCGCAGTCAAGATAGCCAAATCAAGTGATCTCTTTAGCTCTCTCAAGCCAAAGGACACGTCAGCCATGGTGAAAGCAAAAATAATAGTGGGTTTTTGTGCTAATCTACTCACAGAACTAGCACAACATGTCACATCAAAGAATGACATGCTGGCAATCCTCAGGTGTCCACAATGTGATCCAACGGCTCAAGAAAGAAATCAATAATGAATGAAAAATGAAGGGTACGGATTGAAAGCTTGGAAAGAGACTCAAGAGGCTAGAAGGATCCAAGGCAGACTATAAAAAGGGTCTCACTCTTCACACACACAAAAACGTAGCTTTTAGGAGTAGTTTTTAGCTTAATTTTACTTTAAATCTTGTAATTTCCTTTTTAATATTGTAATCAAGTTTTCTATTAATGAATTCAGTAGTTTTTAATCTAATTTAAGCTTTTTTTGTTCAATATTAATAAGCTTTCTTTTTCCCACAAGTTATTAAGCTAAAACTTCAATAAGCTAATAAGCTCTTATAGCTCATTCAAGTCTCTAAGCTTGAATTTGAGTTTTTAAACTGTCTAATCCTACTCTAAACCAATTAACCAGCTTAAAATTTATATATTACCTTTGCATATGGATTATGGAGAGCAGTTGGAAGTTGGTTGCAATGGAAGACCAAATGGAACTTCTTGTTTACCTAGAAGTCAATGTAAGTTTCCTCTTAAAATTTTCTTTGAATATTCAGAATTTAGCTTAACTAGTCCTAATATACTCTTAATTGCTTATTATCTTAAGATATCTGCTTATTTGTGTTCATTAGTGTTTATTTGTGCTTATTATCTATGTCTCATCATCTATCTTTAGTTTAAGTACTTAGATCTTCATAGTTTCAATTTCTGTCATTAAAAACTATAAAACCAAAAAATAGTAGAGATTAGCTTAATCTTAGATTATAGCTTAATACAGTTGTTGATTCATGTTTGTTAGGGTAGATTTAAGCTAGTTTTTATCTGGTAGTTAATACCTATTTATTAGATTTGCATTTCAAAGCTTTTCTCAAACCTGTCATCACTTTAAAGGGGTGTTTGGAATAAGCTTCTTTGACCACAAATAGTCAAAGTGAGTTTTAGATTTTCATTAAGTCAGTTGAGTTTTCATTTAAAATCAGTAGTTTAATAGTTTTTAAAAGTTAGTTTGCTAATTTTCAAAAGGTATGGCTTATTATCTTTGTTTTTACACCAGGGCAGTTTTGCATTTCTTTTTGCTTGTGAAATTTTGATCCAAAGCCCTTTAGGCTTGGATTTTACTTGAATTGTGTTTGTACACTCTAAGAGAGTGTGTCCAAGTGCAGGATTACCATTTAGGTATCCTGCACTCTTGGTTTGCACTTGTGCAAAGTGCACCAGTACTAACTAAAAGTTAGTACTGCTGTCACAGTTAGTACTGTCACTTTTAGCCTAGTCTATAGTTAAGTATAAATAGGTTTTAGGTGCTTAGATTCAAGTAGGATTTAGTTTAGATATAGATTAAGTTTTAAATTGCATTTTCTAGCTTATTTACCTAGCTTAATTTAGCTGTCAAATTCACAAAATTCAAAAAAGCCAAAAAAAAGTAGTAAAAGAAGTTAGCCTTTAAGTTTTAAATTTTAAATTGTAGTAACTGTTTTTATGATTTGGATTCATAGTCTAGAGGTAGGTTATTAAGTTTTTAAAAGCTCAGCTTCTATTTTGGAATTTTAAGCATTTTAGCTCATTTGGTTTTTGAGGTTTTAAGTGCTTTTCCTGAGCTACTTTCATCATCATTTTCAGTGGTTCTCTAGAGTGTTAAGCTCAAATCTATTTTCATTAAATAGCTTAAGCACATCTTAAGCTTTCTAAATCACTTTTCCTTTTTCAAAATGAACTTAATTTGAGCTTCTCGAAAGTCAAAAAGCACTAGTGAGCTTAACTCACTAGTTTCTGTAAACAGCTTATTGATAAGTTTTTATGAGCTTATCTTTGGATTTCAGCATCTATTGCTTTTATTAAAGTTACTTCCACTAGCTTCCTTTACAACTTTGCTCTTTCAAGTTTTTAGTACTACTATTTTAAAAATTTAAGCTTATTCTCTTAGACTTGTGTGTGTACGGGGTAGGACCTCAGGGACAACTTGTAATTGAACTGTTTTCAATCGTTTCTTAGTTAATCCTTGCCTGTTAAATGCTTTCGTTCCGTTAGTCCTTTAGTCTTTACACAGTTAGTCCCTAAGTTAGTTTTTAATTAAATTTTAATTAATAATTAGGGTTTAGTTTTAATTAGTTTAATTAGTCTTTAAATTAAAAATAAAAATAGGGCTTTTATGTTTATAAAATATCTGGCACACGTTCTTTATTTGTGTAATTTTTATAAAATTATTTCAGGATTCTATTTTTACTATTTTATTTATCTTTTTAGTTTTAGTAGTTAAAATTTGTATAAAATCATATCTTTTAATTCTAAATAAGCCAAAAATATTTTTTCTTTTTCCTAAAATTTTCTTTTACATATCTTAGGTTGAATTTTAGTTTACATTTTTTAGGGTTAATTTTAGTTTATTTACTTATTATCGCGTTTATTATTTTACGATTTGTTTAATAGTTTAAATTCTTTTAATACTTAGTATATAAATAGATTACTCAAAATATCTTTGCTTTATTCAAATCAGAATCCGAATTAAAACGTGGTTTCAATTTCACTAGTCGTTAGGGAAACGACCCGCGTGATCATATTTGCCCGGTTAAATATACGTATTATATATTATATATTTTTGAGAGTGAATTTTCCTTAGGGAATTTTCTTAATTGCTCTTAGGATTATATTATATTGTGATATATTTTAGGTATATAAAATTGAACACCAAGTTTTTGGCGCCGTTGCCGGGGATTAGTGTCAAGATTCCTTCGTTTTGAGTTTGTTGATTTGGTTTGAAGATCCTTTCGACTTAGAAAGTTTCATTTTTGTTTTATAATTAAAAAAAATCCATAAAAAAAATCAAAAATATAATAAAAAAAATCTTCCTTTTTAATTAAGAAATAAAAATCACCAATTGGTAAAAATACCAAAATATAACATTCTCAACGGAGGTGTTATCATTTCAATTTCCGGTGAACTTGTTGGTTCCCAAATCGAACTAAAGATTTAACACTTACCATTTGTGTCTCTACGAAGTACGGCTCACCTTGAAAAGCAATTTTCAAGAGCTACCGTGAAGTAGTTGATTATTTGGTTTAAGTCTCTTTCGTGTAACCGTTAAAATTTAAAAAAAAAATAGTGTAAAAGTTTTGCTTTTTGATTTTTAGTTTTTCTTTTTATGCGCACTCGTTCGCAATCTCGAAGACATCGTCAACAACAAACTCTTCCGGTTGTTGAAAATTTTGATTTAGAAGAACCAATTGTTGAACAAAACGTTGTTCCAATGGCCGACAATCGAACAATGGCCCAAATGTTACAAGCACCCATCGAAGGGTATGAAGATGCTATAGTTGTTCCACCGATCAATGCTAACAATTTCGAGCTTAAACAACCTTTAATCAATCTTGTGCAAAGTAATAAGTTTACGGGTAGACAAACCTCACAACTCACCTTCCGATTTTTAAACAAGGTCACTTCAACCGTTTAGACATCCCAAGTTCTGAACACTTCGATTAAGCTTTTGCTTTTTCCTTTTTCTCTAGACGGTGAAGTTAAGGAAAAAAGAAAACAATAAAGAATAATTCCTTAACCATGTTTTAAAGCCGGTGGTTGTTTGTTATTTTCTACAATAGCACTAGGTGAGGTTTTCTTAGTTATTTGAACAAAATTAGTTTTAGATGCTTTGAGGATTTCAATTTTATACCAGTTGCATCAGATGCCCGGATCCCTTCGACTGTACTAGCCAGATCCCTTTCAAAGGGATCTGCCAGATATGGGACATCAGAAGCCTTTTTATCAGCTTTTTCAATAGTTTTTGTCGATTTAACCTCGCTAGTCAAAGCTTTACAATATGTAAATCCTATACCTTTTCTGTTATTCAGTGATCTTCAAATTTCAAGCATTTCTTTTATACAATGACTACTATTTTCGAACTTATCATGTTTAAAAGCAAGTGTGTCATTTTTCGTACGAATATCTAAACACGACTTACATACCTCATCGAGTGCCTTATTTTTCTCTAGCTTTTTCAACCTTTCTTTTAGTTTGAAAACATCATTATCTAGGAGTTCATTTTTTGTTTTCGAGAGCTTGTTTTTGTTAATAACCTTTAGAATAATTTTACATAATTTGTTATATTCATTTTGTAAACTTTCATCATATAAGGAAGAGATACTATAATAAAGGGAGTCAAAATGTACCTTGTTTGATTCGCGTGCCATGAGACAAATCTCATCATTTTTTAGATCTACATCTTCATCACTATCACTCCACGACCCTCTAACGAATGCCTTTTGGTCATTGTAGGAGTGTTTGGGACAATCACTTATAAAGTGATTCAGATCGCCACACTTGAAACACTTTCGATCAACCTTCCTGTTTTTATCTTCCTTTACTTTCCAGAAGGCCTTTTTGTCTTCATGTGGTTGTTGAACGAATCTCCCTTTTCTTCTAAAGAACTTCTTAAAGTCCCTTACCGTCGTAGCCTATTCTTCATCTTCACTATCCGAAGAGGAATTTTATTTGTCACTTGACTCCTTCTTGGCTTTTAGGTCGAGTGACTTGTATTTTTCTTTCTTGTTTTTGGATGCCTCGGAATCCTTTTCAAGCACAACTTTAAATACTTTTAAGGTGCCAATAAGCTCGTCAAGATGAAGTGTCGACAAATCTTTTGACTCTTCTATGCCATTACCTTCGGTCGCCATTTCATTGGAAGTGCCCTTAGAAATTTCCTAACCTTATTACGAGTTGAAAAGGATTCGTCAAGTGCTTTTAGAGATGTAATTATAGTATTAAATCTAGCAAATGCACAATCAATACTTTCATCATCGGAAATTGAAAATTGTTCATATTGTTGAACAAGCAAATCAATTTTATTGTCTTTGACTTGTTTGTTACCTTGATGGGTGATTACTAAAAAGTTCCAAATATCTTTTGCCTATTTATGCATAAAAACTCTTTCGTACTCCTTTTTAGGCAAGGTATTATATAGAACCATTTTAGCCTCATTATTTTTAGAAGGCATTTTTTATGTTCATCACTTTATCTTTCATAAGGAACACTTTCATAAAAACCGGTATTTGTGTTTCTAAAAGTAGGTTTGTAATCACCATCTATAATAATATGCCAAAGATCAATATCCTTAGACTTTACATAAGTTTCAAATCTATTTTTTCAATAAATGAAACCATTAGCTTCCAAGAGTGGTGATCTTTGCATAGATTGCCCTTCTTTGTAGTTTTCGAAATCCATTAGATTGATTTTTAAGTCTAAAATACAATATATTTTAAAAAAACTTTAGTAACCTGCTCTTGATGCCAATTATGGAAAACTAGAGTTGGGGGTGAATAGTTTTACCGATTTAAATTTACGTTCCAAAAATATATAGATCGAGTTTATGTAAAGATTGATGATATTGATTTGTATACTAATATATGCAATCAAATAAATAATAAAAGTAAGTAAAGTAAAGATAAAGTAGTAAGAGACAGAACCGTGACACAAATATTTATAGTGGTTCGGCTACAAGGACACATTTCTTGCCCTACTCCACAACCCGAGTACCCAACTTGAGAGTTTGTAAACACTAGCCCACAATCTCCGTGTCTGGCAGAGAAGCCTCACAACGTCGCTTACACTTTTCCAGTACAAAGCTAAATACTGGGTTCTAACAACGGTAGAACTAACCTTACATCGCTTACAATTTTCTGGGTACAAAGCTAAATACTGGGTTCTAACAAAGGTAGAACCAACCCAATGATATCTAAACTTTACAAGGATGATGTATATGTTTACAATGAATGAATGATGTATAAGAATCAATATAATAATCTTGATGTGATGATGGAGAGTAGCAACAAGTAAACTTAGGCTTTGATCCCTTGTATGCTAAGTCGATAATATCTTCTTCTAATAAGAGAATCACCAAAATGAGAAATGAAAGTTAGTTTGATCTGAGATCAAAGGTTAGAGAGAGATATGAGAATGTTAGAGAGATGGGTGAAGAAAACATGAGAAATGGCTTGCTATTTATAGGCAAAAACTAGTTACTGTTCACTCGGATCTGACGGATCCCTTCCAAAAAGGATCCGGCTAGTGTTAGGAAAGGGATCCAATGAGCTGGTATGCAAATCCAGATTTTGGATATCAAATCTCCAAAAATCTTGTGTAATCTTTTAAGATATTGCTTAGATATGGAAAGATTATAGTGATGTTATGCATGATGTAAAATGCATTTTATTTTAAGTAATTTCTAAAAAATAGACATGTAAGTAACTTTGTGTTACTTGTATAATGTGTAGTTTTGTAAAATTAATTTTATGTACAAAAGTCTGAGCTTATTAATATGTATGAAGTTTGATGTATGATATATGTAGTAAGTTAGAAATCTATTGGTTTAAAACTTATGTATTTTATTTTCTACTTATAATGATTTTATGATTGTTATCGACAAAACATAAAATGATCGTAAAATATAAATAAATGTTTTTACAGCTTATTTGTATTAACAGCCCCTGAGTGGGTTTTAGTGGTTTTACATTTCCCTCCTAATACACACTCGTCTTCTTTACATTACTTACACGGTTAGTCCTTTAAATCATGATTGTTGTCATGTCAGAATATAGCCGCGTTTTACATTTACGTTCCTAATGTAATAATTGCATTTTTGACTCTTCGTTTGTGTAGGCGATTCATCTTCATATATTCACTTTTTTAAACTGACTTTGTATATCGTCCTTCAATACCCAAGACACACATATCTTAACTTCGTATATCCTTTCAGTACCCTAAAACACACCCTTTTAGTGGCTGCTGCTCGTGGGTTTGTTCATCTCGAGGAACTCGTGGTTGCTACAAATTCCACCAAGATGCCAGACTAAATGCTTGTTTATTTTAACAGGGAGACGAGAAAGGAAGCTAAGTTATCCAATGATCTTTCCAAGTTAATAATGCAGTTTCTTGTTAGTGTTAAGGAAAGACGGTCATTTATAGAAGAACTTGATGGTTTGACTGCTGTAAACGAACCGGACGAACGCGAACGGAGGTATGTTCATGTTCGTTTATTTAATTTTAGCCGAACAAATAAACGAACGCGAACGCATAAAGATATTTTAACAATTCGTGTCACGTCCATAAGGAGGTTGATTTTTATCATACTATGTGAATGGGAGATGGTCGGGTAGTGGGCAGGTTTTGTTTTAGGTTTTGGGTGTAGGTATGGTTAAGGTAATGTTTTTTTTTTGTTTTTTAATGAAGAGTTTGTAAAATTGCAAGGCCGGTTTGTTATTGAAATGGTTTTAGTATGATGTATTATTCTTGGTTTTGTAGTTGTTTTTTGTCTAACCCAAAGACCTTATGTAATTTTCCCAACGGTATTTGACCACTTAAATGACCACTAATATGTTTGACCAACTATGTAATTTACCATTTAGCCTATTAACAAACAACACTTGCAACTAATTGCATGTTTGAAAGATCTGGACATGCCTATAACCAAACTAACAACTATGTTTTGATTTGTTACCTTCAGACCAAAAAAGATCTCAAGAGTAGTGTGTTGTTTTGTTACCTTGAGATAAAATAATGGAAACAACTTGCATAACTAGTACGCTTTTATAACTGGATTGTCTTAAACATACTACATACACATACCAAAAATACATACAAGTTAATTTAAGATCCAAAACATCAAGCAATAAAAGATAGCACATAAAACGCCCAGTCTTTACCTTCTCAGCATTGACCTTCATCTTCACTAACTGCCTCATCCTTCTAATTAGCTTACACTATTCTCCTCTTCATTGGTCTTGCTTTGTCCACGAGTTCATCACCACCATAGTTTGGAACTTGTTTCCAAACCCCGAATTCAAGGTCATCTTTCTCACCACATATACTAGCATCGAATGTGTGTAACACTTAACACTATCAATCTCATCAGGCACATGATCATCCATCCCTTGTTCCAATGCTTCACTTGGCATCTCTATAAGATCATGACTTAGTTTCCCTTTGCTGTTGTCCAAGTGCACTTCTTCTTCACACACGTGTTCTTGGAAAAGCTTGTCTTTCATTACCTCACTGTGTTTCCCTAAATCAAAGTCACTAATGCCAAACATAAAGTCAATCTGAAATAAGTGTTTTTTGAATTTAAATTCTTCTCTCCACCTTTTTGCCCTTTTTTCATTCTTGGACTCATCAGACCATGGTGTTGGTATCAACAACTCACTATCAAAGTCTGATAAACATACTTTACTTTGTGTATAATCAGTTTTAATTGTCAACCATGTAAAGATGTTATGGTTTTCGTTAGTGATTTTCACAATTTTTAGGAAACGAAGTGACAGTCTACTATTTAGATCAAAATTCAATGTGAGGTGCTCTTAGGTATTTGCCTACGTATGTTGACGGCTGTAGTAATATGGGTGGGAAACAGGAAAGGACTAAATATAGAAGGTGTAGTTATGCAGTTTAAAACCAGAAACTTCAGGGACTAAATTCATAGATAACCCTATTGAATTTATAGAATAATACGAGTGAATATTTGGCAAAAAAAGTCAAACATAGTTTACCTTACATCCTATTTAAGACTTGTGTAAACTGTTATCAAAGTAAAATAATTTTGCAAGAATCCACTAAAAAATAAGTTCACCACCAAATCATGAATGGGAACAAGCCCTTTGTATAGATGATTCCGATCTTCGACTAGCCCCTTTCCTCCATCCCAGCAACAAACCCGACATTTTCCTTGAGACAAACACCACAGCCTAAACCCTAGTTTCATCTCAAAATGAACAAGTTGATAATTGTAGGGAGAAGCCGGTTAGGATAATACCAAGTCCCGCGGGTATTGTTCAAGTGGCCAAGCTCCATAAAATAACTAATATTCGGGAAGGTGGGGAGGAGTCTGTAATGTCTACACAACAGTATATTAGAAAAGTTATTGAGGATGTGGGTGAGGATGATATTTTACACGTTGGATGTGGGTTAGCGTAGTTGAGTTTGTGAATGTTGTTGGGGGTCGTAATTGGGTGTTTGGAGATATCAAGAAATTTTAGAAGAATGAGAAACTTGAGAAAGTTGTTGCCATAATCAAGTTTTATACTCCTAATGCGTTGGGTGATCTCACAGTAACACTAAAAGACCTTTCTCGTACAATTTCTGATAGTATGCATTACAAAGTGCTTACGGAGGAGGGTTTGGAAAGGCGATTACCGTATGAGCGACTTTGGTACTTCATAATGTTTCTGTGTTTTCTCCTAATCAATCAATTCATTATTTTAAAATTACAAAGAAAAATATCGTTAAGGTATTCCATAAGGATGGTGGGTTTTCATAGTTTGTATGCTCTGCTTTGAATTTTGCAAAGAGTATTTGTTTACTTTGGTATGTCTTAGTAAGTCAAATAGGTTTGTTGGAATAATTATATACAATTGTTAACCTGTTTTAGAAATTTTACTTATGAATTTCAATTTTTTTAATTGGGTATGGTTTATTCCAAGATCCTCACACACCTCTGTTATGTATGCTTTGACTATGTTTTTATGAATATGACACGACATTAGTCCGAATACGTACACAAGAGATTTAACTAACTATATTGGTAATAGTTAAACAAAAGTTGATTTAAACATTCCAAATACACATGCCATAACAAGATCTAGTGGTTTACAAGATAAAACTTAAACATCCAACTATAAAAACAAACACCAACATCATTCATCTCAAGTTAGCTCAACCTTTTCTACAGCATTGTAAGCTATTTTTCTAAATCCTTCAACAACCTTTTGTGCATGTTCCTTAATTTCATCAGTGAATATCACTTTCTCCTAGTACATGTCATCTTCCATAAGCATCATAGACTTACCGTTCTCAAATTATGCCATTTACTTTTGAAGAATCTTGTGCATATTTCATTATTTCCTCCAGCCAAGATCACTTTCTCACAATACCTGTCATCAACCACAAACATCATAGACTTACCCTTATCACTTTCTGCCAATCTGTTGATCACTTTCTCATAATGCCCGTCATCATCAACAGACATCATAGACTTGCCCTTTTCACTTTCTGCCATTTTGTTTTGGAGTATATTTTGTGCATGTAACCTGATTTCCTCATTAAAAATCACTTTCTCCCAATACATGTAATCATCCACAAGCATCATAGATTTACACTTATGATTGCCTACCAATCTGTATTGGAGAATCTTAAATGCATGTTCCATGATTTCATTAGTAAAGATCACGTTCTCACAATACTTGTCATCATCTACAGACTTACCCTTATCACTTTCTATCATATTGTTTTGAAGTATTATGTTTGGTGGGTGAGAAGGAGACGGCGAAATAAAATGTTTTAAAGTGTTAAGTCTGGTATCGATTTAAATACTTGGGTTTGAGGATCTAGTGGTGTAATTGGGTATGACGGTCCAATAGTGTAATTGGGTTTAAGGGACTACTGGTGGAAGCTTGTAACACCCCTAAAATATGATACGCAGCGGAATACAACATTTGAGGTGCTACTTTATAATACATGCACATGAGTCCCAGTAAACGTTTAAATGAAACGTTTTTAAAACAAAACTTATTTTATTTATATGAGGAAAATCAGAGTTACATAGGTCCCAAATAACTTTAGAGATTTCTTTTCTAGTTAGCCACATCACGACTTTCTTACAAATTCCATTTTTATAAATTGTATATATATTTTCATCGAGACACAATCCCTGATATATGCGTTCCGTCCCATCCAAGCCATCAACAGCTCCTAAACCTGAGATACATGCTTAAAAACGTCAACAAAACGTTGAGTGAATTCACAGAGTTTACAAATATTCAGTCAGAACGCAATATTTGGTTCCACAAAACAATTATAACATTGCTTTCAAGGCAAGTTATATCATGATTTCCACTAACATGAGCTCGTGTACCGAACCTTAACATATTTATCATTTAGGATAAAATATTGACCGAGAAGTAAGCCACCACCCATAGTATCAATACAAAATGTCCGTTATAGAGTGCTCACCTTCGGATTCATACCCCGGACAGGGTTGTCAAACCTAATAGATTTATTTAATGCATTCAGCTTTTACCTCCTCGATAATTAACGGTCACACAGTAAAAGGCATATACTCATAGCAATAAAATCATATCACGTATCAAAACACATCGCGTTCAATTTTCAAAACAACATGTATCCCCCTCGCGGGTTATAAAACATTTAAAACAAAACCGAGGCTATGAACTCACCTTGATCGAAGCCGAAGATCAAAATAACCGAAACAATTTCAAGACGTTGCAACAACAAACACAACCGTGACCTATAATTTATGCCGCTCGATTACTATACAATAAGATACGATCGAATAGTGTGTACATCGCAACTATTAAAACTATATAGATATACATACACATGTGATGAGAAATCCACTTGCGCGTCTTAGATCCTAAACCCCACACAATTGAGTTACGATCTTCCCTTTTCTTACACGTTACAATACTTTGTTAAAAACTTTCTATTTTCAAAAACTTTTTATTTTTGGAAAGTTACCATTTTTAGAAAATTACTATTTTCGAAAAGGTCCGTCATCTAAAGTTATAACGCAAAATGATATTCATTTATTCGTCCGTACTTTGCACAAACCCAATTGTTATCAATCACTCGTATCGGGGAATACGCTCCGCTGATGTTTACCAAAAGTTACTACTTTTAGACTTTCTATTTTTAGACCCGACCAATGGTCGTAAAATACCCGTTGTTCTTAAAATATCCGTCGATATTATTTTATTAACCCAATTAACCTTTACGACATATTAATGTCAATTAAAATCTCCGTTTGACTTTTACGTTGACTTTTATACATATAAGATATTTATTTTCTACACCGCAACTAGTTAAGTTTATTTGTTAAAATCGTCAAATCTAAAATACTAACGTCTTAATACTAGTAGTGATTACTATCTTTATAAAAACTCACAAGTTTCATATTAACCCATTTTACATAATAAAGTCAATGTTTGATTTTATTTAACCTTTATATATATATACATATTTTTACTTAAATCTGACCCGTCCAAAACGACCCGCTATATCACATTTTCACGACTCGGACTTTAAAGAGATTTTATGCAAAACGGCGTTCCGGACAACTTTTTAGTTTTAGCCGAGACAAGAAACTCGAAGGTAAATGACGAAAATGCCCCTGCAAGATTCTGCTGGAACTATTACATTTTTAATATATTGCAGAAATTTGACTTTCAGTTTGTTAGAACTCCTTATCATAGCGATTTTTAACACAACAAGCTCGCGATAAAGTAAAACGGCATTCCGAACAACTTTCGTGTTTCGTCCGGAAGGCTAAAAACGGACCGAAAGTGCGCCAATAGTCCCCAATTTCGAATCTGCCAGCTTTAATATTACCAAAAGCGTGAATTTCTAGCTTAAAGTGAATATTCTCGATTTCGCTCTAGATCTCGTTATTCGGAGTGTAGAAGCTCCATTTTATATCAAAATTATCGCAAAAAATAACCCTATCAATATTTCTAAACAAAATCAAATTACAAAATCTCATGCCTCGTTTAACGTGTCAAAGTTTCATCTTGCCCAAAACCTATACGTTACAAACGCACCAAAATTCAATTTCGACCCACAAAATCCCATTCACGACACATCTAAAAATAGTCCAAAAAACAATATCTCAAATTGCTCAATCAACAACAACCAAATATAAACAACGAGACGCAAGATCCCTCGGATTTCATCACATGCAATAAGCGAAAACAAATCAAATCGTGAAAACGAACATTAAACTAGTAAGAAAAATACTCACAATGCTTAAATAAGCAAGATCAGACAAAACTCGGACTCGCCTTATTCTTCTTTGTTGTTGCCGCGGTTCGAACCAACTAAAACACAAACCCAAAATCTTTCCAACTAAATACCCCCTTCAATAACACTTGTTTACCAACACTAAACACAATCTTTGATCAAAAAACACAAGAAATCCACCAAATTTCAATCTTCCTACATACTTAATGCATGTGCATTTTCTTTAGTGGAATATGTAGGTAATGATGAGGGGATTAATAATATGTAGTTAGATTTTATTGCATGTCAAAATCCGGCGAGTTTAGGTGGTGGTGTGTAACTCCCCCATTTTGATAATATAGCATAATACTTTGGCAAAAATTTGACCCAAAATTTCGGGTTGTTACATCCTCCGTCCCTTACAGAAATCTCGTCCCGGGATTTAATTGAATGCTAGAGTTTGAAAAGTTCAGAGATTCATTCGTAAAATGATAGAAATGATAATGATAATGAAATAAAGGAATTGGAATGTACAAACATCATGATTGGAAAAAATGTTTTGTACGATTCTATACCACACTTAAGCCTATTTATTTATAATTTTTCATTTACAAACAGAGGCATCCCAATCCTTGTAACTGAGAATTTATAAACTCATAGTTTAGTGGTTTATAATTTCCTTATTCAAATAAAGAAGTGTCATAATTCATTTCAATAAGATGATTATAAATCATCCTACCTAAGCATAAAACATGATATCAAAATGGTGATGTGTAGAAGATGATATGATTTTTCAAAATCATAAGAAATATCGAGAAGAATAATGAGACATTAATTACACGGATGCCCATAGTATCAGTCGAGGATCTTTATTGTTGCATTCCTATGATAATAAGTGTTTTCAAGAGGTATGGACGAGTGATGTATGAAACAAGTTGGGATTAACAAACGATGTACGAGCTATGATATCAATCAGATAACAAGTTGTAACGGAATCACTAACTTTTATTATTCAATGGATAACTTCTTCATGACATATCTACAACACATGGTCTCGTGGTGGGATTCTAGATAAAAGTAATAAATGAAAAGGATAATAGCTTAGTATTTAAACTTATGAAGTGTGTCCCATAAGATTCTTCATATATAATTGATGGCGATCTTGGATATTCTCAAGGGTCATTTCTAAATAATAAATCCTAAAGCGAACAAAAGCAATCTTGTCTCTCTGTCCCATATGCTTCTTCTGTAGTTCAAGTATCTATGTACGGGCTTCCTTAAGTTTGGTTTTTACTTCATCAAAATCTCTTGGTATGATTATCTAACCATTAATAAGTCTTTCTTCCATTTTCTCAATGCGGTGAAAAGAAAGTAATATAAAATATCTTCGATTTATTTCTCATTTAAACTCAATGTTCATTGATAAACTTTTTTCCTAATTTCACTATATTTAAGGTGGGGTAGGAGTATAAACTGAGAAAGATGGTGGTTCTAGATTATAGGTTTGTTTCCGGAATGAATTAGATAACGTAGTTGAGGAAGAAGATGGAGAATGGATTTGCTTCTTAGGTGGTAATAATTCTTCAAGAACAAAGAAATATAGGGGATCAAACAGTAGTGATGGTGGTAATACTGGAGGATGGAGTTAATAAAAACTGGGAGAGTAAATTAGGATCTGTGGTGAATAGTGATTTCTTTAGCATAAATGCTTGCACGACCTTACAAATGTATTAGATATAAAAGTGAGGATGTTGGTGGGATCATATCATCCCTAGAATCTTCCAAAGAGTTAAAAGAAGTGCTTTCTCGAGATGTAGCTAGACGAAGACGTAGTATATTTAGAATAATTCATAGTAGAAAAAGCATTTTCCATATCAAATGCAGATGAAGTGATAGTAGAATGAGGGGACGAAGACATAACTGTACAACCCAGTGGAGAATAACATAAGTTATAATAGTATAATAGTTATGAATTTTACATATTATTTAGGAAAAAGTAATGGCACGGAGGACATTGATGGCAAAAGAAAAGTAGTTATAGTTAAGGTTTTAACCTTGTTCTCTATACACAGATACAAAGAAAGTTTAGGATATGTGGGGAGGTTGTGGTACGGATGGGGATTATGGCCGTTGATCTCTGATACCACTCTGTAACACCCTCATTTTGATAATATAGCATAATACTTTGGCAAAAATTTGACTCAAAATTTTGGGTTGTTACATGGTGTATGGTGGCCGACGGTGGGGGAAGAAGGGAAGACAAGGAAGACAAAATCTCGGCTAAAAGTATTAAGTGTGTGTGTGAGGTTGTTTATATAGAAAAAGAGTTTGATTACTTGCCACATTTAGTCCCTCCATCCTTAAAGTCCTCCAAATTTAGTACAAATGTTTTTATTTCGTTATTTTAGCCGACCAAAGAGCTCGGGTCACACCACATTCGTAAATATTTTTATTTCGTCCCTCTAAATTTAATTTAAAACATTTAATAAGATGTGTACACTTTAAAACGCGAGTCCGGCTCAAGACAAGGAACAAAATGACGAGGTCCGTCAAAAATATAAACCTCGCAAAATAAAATAAGTTGGGGCGTGTCGCAATATTTATGATGCCCAAAACGCTTAACGGTCTCGTGGTCAAACGTTGACTCGCAATTCGACTAAAAATAAAATTTCTCACTTCCGTTGAAATAAAATACAAAAATAATTATTCTTGACAAATAAAATATTAAATGTCGACGTTCAATCATAAGAATTTATAAAATAATTATTATGACGTCGAATCCGCGATCGTCATGCGCGTCGTAAAAACTTGGTTTTTTACATTCCACCCACCTTACAAAGAGCGTCGTCCCGGTGCTCGGTTCCACTTATTCATCTTAACTTCACTTGCGAAGAGACGGTTTCCTCATCATCAAACTGGCTTACATGTTCGTATGCAAAAATCACGCGATATAATACTCGCCTTGACTATTCCGGATGGAAAGTCAACAAAACAAATGGAAATTTTATACCAACGAGATCAAAAATATAATAACAATCGCTCTTATCATAAGAGGCAAATTACGCCAAGGAAATTATCCGATAAAATTTATCACGTCGTTTTTAAACGAAAGATCAACCCAAATCTTAATTTGGTGATTATTCTAACAAAACAAAGCGCACATCGCTACACAAAAGCGAAACATACATCGCTAACCAACGCCCAAGCGTACGTCATCGTCCAAAACCAAAATACACGTCATCATCCAAAACAAAAATACTCATCAATATCCAAAACCAAAATACACATTGCTAACCAAAACCAAAACATATGTGTCGCCCTCTCAGTCTCATTTAATAATGCACCACTGGTTGCGAAAATATTCCGGAGTACATATGACCCCATCAAACGCATTATAGCACTATTACATATAACCACATAATCATATAAGCATATATTCACATATTCGTCATTTTACAATGACTTTATATTCCGGCCTAGCTTTACTTAGGCACTTTACCAAACTTGCTCATTATTCACCTTAGGAACCAATCATGCTCGCTTATTATAAAGCCTTAGCAAAATAATCAGGCTTGCTTATAATGAAGCCTCAATAATACCACAATGCTTGCTTACGATGAAGCCTCAGCAATATAGCTATTCTCGCTCACATGGGTACATACCCATCCAATTCAAATTTCTCATTATATCGAGCTTGCTCGATAGCCTAGCTCTTTAACAATGACCTCAACTTAATTACGGTCGACTCCAAACCAATCATAGTCATGCTTGTGGTTTATCTCGCCACGAATGACTATAGACTTTCGGGATACCAATCCATGTTCACAGAAGACTTTTTGGGTGTGCGTACCCGTCTAATTGAACTTTCATTTATTTTCGGGCAAATATACCCATTCACTCACATCCTAAGCCACATCATGGGCTACACAATAGTGACATAAGCGCTTATTAACATTCAAAGAACATATCACATAAAGCACATTTCTCACTGATAGGTGTAAAATACACATGTCCGTTAACACCCTAAATGACCCAAAACAGACTTAAAATGGCAAAAATATACTTGTTTTTGTGTTTTGTGTGTGCAGGTACGGATTTAACAAAAATCACATGAAAACCATCAGAAACAAGCAAACACGGACACGAGAAACGGAAGAGCACAAGAGAAGCCAAAGATTCAAAGCCAAAGCCAGAAAAAGTCAAGCTTCAGTCAATAGTGGTCAAAAAGTCAAAGAAAGTCAACTTCAGTCAACTATGGGTCAACAAAGTCAACTCACTAGAAGACAAATCCTAAATGTTTCATTTCAGTCCCCCCAAGTTCCAAAAGTTACACAAATGGTCCCTAAGGCTTAATGGGCCCTAAACCCTTAAAAAAAACTTTACCCGGATCCATAACCACAACAAAAGCCCAAACCCTAGCCCAATACCCCTTTTATTAAAACTCCAGGGACCATTATTGCTAAAGTTTAAAGTTGTTTATACTTGAAATTTCACTTCACCTATATTTCTAAAACCACAAGGACCCAAGTTGCCAATAACACAAAGTTCAAATCCTATTTACCCCGTTCAGTTAAAAATAAGCGGGAAAAGAAGTTGTACTATTCATCGTCCCTTCCAACTTTCACCATGGGTAAAACGATAGGGCTAATGACAATTAAGGGGTACAAACGACAATTGAAGGCCCCTATTTCACAATGGCAGGGTCAAAAACGTCATCTCAGGGTATCTTATTGGTTATTCAAGCAATCAATCACACGTGGCTATGGCAAAGAAGCACAAGGGGACTCAATTTTTGCACTAAATTATGCCTAAAAGAAACACAAGGTGTCTCAATCACGGATTGCCACACTGGCAATCCGTGTGAGCTACCTAGTGATCTAACGGCTAATAATGAGCTCTCCAATGATTAGAAGATCGTACGGATTTGATTGAAAGGAGCGTGTAGAGCAAGCAAGGTCTGGAAGCTTCACTAAGGGGCTATAAATAGCCCACACTATCACACACACCACAACTAGCTTTTACTTTAATTTTCTATTTTTTTTAGCTTAATAGTTTTAGCTTAATTTTCAAGTAATCCTTTGTAACTTTCCTTTCAAAGTAATGTAACAAAGCTTTCATTAATAAAATTCTATTTTATTGTGTCATAAGCTCTTTTAATTTCACTTATAAGTTCTCATTTACCTCTCAAATGTTAAGCTACTATTACCTATAAGCTCTCAATAGCTCTAATAAGTCTTTAAGCTTATTATTGAGCTTAAACAATCCTTAATTACACCTTAACTCTAAAATAAGAAGTAATACCTTGTACTTATTGGATTATAAGCTAAATGGAAGGAGAACCAGAAATGGAAGGGCTCTCATGGACTTTAACTAGCTTATCCATAAGGATAAGCTAGAGCTAGTAGATAAGCTCAATTGAGCCATTTATGCCTTTGTTAAGCTAAGGCTCAAGTAAGTTTCTTATTTACTATT
>BQNB010068032.1:4468-33983 GCA_026074375.1 Tanacetum coccineum
ACACCGAGGGCCATTATATCTATATATATATCACATCATTTTGGGTATATATATACACTAGTCAGTTTGTGTGCCATGAGCCTAGACCAAACAAGGAACAAGACCAAATCAGACCAAACAGACCAAACAAGATGATAACGCAATAATACACTATTACTATCACATTGTATGTAACTAGATTTTGGGACCTGCCTTTATAAAACTCTGATTTTAAATGAATGATAACATATCTTTTGAACAAACGTCTCTTTTGAGTCGTTTTCTATGATTATGATTGTTGTATCCATGAAGTAATACCCCAGATTAGCTTCCTCTGCTATATGTAAAAATGGGGGTGTTACATTAGCTACGACAAACATGCACTCTGGGGAATCTCACATTGGGGGCGAAAACGACAACAATTCTATGGATTTGCTGCTAACATGGAATCTGCTCGAGATGTCTACTACAAACGCAGAATCATTGCTGTTACAAATCTTTAAATAATCAAATGGCACAATTACAAGCATCTGGATTGGATCACTGTTCTTAGAGATGATGACAACCTGTACAAATTCAAAGAAGGCGACTTCAATAGGCTTCGCATTCAAGACATAGAAGACATGCTGCTTCTTCTTGTTCAAGGCAAATTGACAAATCTCACTGTTGAAGAATGCCTAGCTTTTAATGTCTCATTGCGAATGTTTACAAGAAGCGTTGTCATCCAAAGGCGTGTGGGAGATCTTCAATTAGGTGTCGAAAGTTACCAAAAGAAGCTCAACCTCACAAAACCGGATACGTACAGATCAGATCTTAAACGAAGGGAAGCTTATACAGTATACTCTAATCCTAGAGGTTTCATTAACCAGAACAAAGAAAAGAAGAACAGATTGATGCGTATTGATGAAATACACAAGTTTAGTGATGGTACACTCAATGATGTTCGGACTGCTCTTGATGATCGTCTAAAGGGAATTAGGATGAAGTATCTGCCTCAGACTATCTGGAGACAAAGTGATAGAGATAAAACAGGAGCTATGATCTAGGCAATTGATAAACATCTAAAGACCAGGAGGATTATGCGGAGCTTAGAGAAATTTGTTGGTGGGAGACCATACGAGGGTGACTTTCGACTGCTGCAAAGGACCATATGATTTATCATATGATGTCCTTATCATAATAGGTCAATTGATATGTGAGAAATCACATATCCTTTTTATACTAAAAATGGCCCTAAAATGAACAAATTGTGCAAATTATGCTTGTATATTGCTTGTTTTGTCATTTGTGATGTGTAGGTACGGATATTGCAAAAATCACAAGAAAACAGTCAAAACCGGACAAACACGGACACGAGAACGGATAGAGTACACAAGAGCCGGAAGTTTCTAGCAAAGGTTAACAAAGTCAACCTTGGTCAACCAGCAAAAGACAAAATCCTCAAAATCCCAAATGAACCCTCAATGTTAAATAAATTTCACAAAGTCCCAAAAACCCTAACACTGTTAGTCCATAACTAACGGTTACACTTAGCATGTACTACGATTAGGATGCACATGTTAAGGGGGAGCTTTTAGTGATAATGAAAAACTCTCAAAGTGTAAATATTTTGATATTTATATCAAACACTTTGATTGAACTTTTCAATGGTTTTGAAGGATTGTGATGGAATACCTAAAGACCGACCATGTACTTAAATTTATGGAGTTATAAGTTGGTTAGGCATAGGTATTTAAATCTCATGATCCAGCCAGAACATTGAGGGAATCGACACTGGGATATCCACATAGTTAGAGTAGAAGTCCTTAGGTATCGATACAAAAGGAGTAAAGTGGAATAAGAGAATAGGACCGACTGAGATGGAGCTTAATACTGAACAAACCACCCAAAACAAAGGTATTAGTCATGGGGAAAATTAAGTCTCGGTAAGCGCTGATGGGGTTTTGAAGAATGAAAAAGAATTATAAGGATAAAGGTTTTTAAGGAATGATGCCCTTCTATACACTTAGCAGAAAAACCGGGTCAATACATAATACTGTCAGAAACATTAAGTAGGTTGTCTGACATTGAAAAGTCTTGGACCCATGACATTATGCACAACCCCTCACCTAGCAATCAAGGTCTCCTAACAGACTCTTGTTTATTCTCACGGAGTTACAAGCCATTTCTATCAGCTTTATCACTCTTGAGTTAGTTGATATTTGAATAGTAGGTGGCACCGTCTGCTCCAGCCTCCAATCACTAAAACTAAAAGTCAATTAATGAGTTAGAGCTAAAAGAATCATCCATTAATTCATTAGGACACTTGTTCTAAATTATGCTTGCTAAGTCACACACTTGGGATTAAACAAGTTATATATTAAGAGTCCTACGCTTTTTCCTTTGTGATTTTAACAGAACATAGCGAGTGATATTCATTTACGGTGAAGATGGAAATCCTTCTTGAGCCAACATCAAACAAGCTCATGGTAGGTGACTTGTGCGATTCTATGAAATCAAACTTGTGTCAAAATACTAAAAAGCAACGATGGTTTGCGATTCTTTTTGAATCAATCTTGTTTCTAGGTCTATGATTTGACGATTGATGATGAACTTTTGAAATGATTAACACTCGCGTATGTGTCACAAAAACCACTTTTGCAAGTGACACGTCGATTGATTTTCAAATCAATTTTCTTTTTCAATCGGTGAGTCAGTAACTCACTTGGTTAACTCTTATAGTGATGGTATACTTTGAGACGTTACGGTAATGAGAACTGATGAGTTTGATGATAATCTATATTCTTAGGTATTAGAAAGATTCTATTACATTCAGCTGGTATACTGTTGAGGAGATTATTCTCTAGATCGAATCTATCGGGAATCACTGGTCGATCATCACGGATTGAAGGTTAATCCAAACAACTCGGCTGTGATAACAAAGCCATAATTCGTTCCCATGCTTTATTGCTAAATTGTTTTATTTCATGAATATATAAAGTTGAACATGGATAGGTACTTATTCTAGCTGACTCACAAATTTCTTAGCAACATGTTCACACCGACCAACAATATAAGACATCATGAAAATCTCAAGTACCATGTTTCAAGATCTTCCGCTACTCCTAGATAACCGTCGTTCCTTTCTTGAATAGCGACGATGTGTTTTAATGTTTTAAGAACTTCAAGAAAGATGCATTATTATACGCTTTTTAAAGATTATCAAATCAAGAATGGTCTGGCATGTTGGTCAAAAAGTCACTGTATAATGGATGGCAAGTATACTAGGTGCAAAATGAAATTACAAGCTTGGTTGATGATCTCAAGGTGTTCAAGATCACATTTTTACATTCAAGTCAAGATAAAGGAACAAGCTCAAGCCTCAAGTCTATGATCGCTACATCAATTCACAAGTTAATGATTGAAAATAAAGACTACGAGCTCAAGACTAAAGTCGAAGCGTAGTATGCTAAGTTTAAATTTTGGTAAATTCAAGTGACCTCCCTTAGGGGGGGATTGTTAGAAACACAAAAAGTATCGGTCACTTCTAATAATAGTTAGTCAAAGCCCGTAGTTAGTCAAATACTAGATTAAGAAGCTAAATGGCCCAAAGGCCCATGGAAAGCCTTTATAAGGCCCAAGGCCAGCCATCCCTTTGAGTATAAATACCCTCTCCATGTGTGGAGAGGGTGTTGGTTGGTTGTATTCTCATTTCACATTTAATGCATTTTCTTTCCTTTACTTTCTCTCACTAGAAATACATCCTTCCTTCTACTTTCTCTTTCTAGTTCTTGCTTGATATTAAAGATTACTCATATCCTTCACACTCCACAAACCAAATATGTGAACAAAAATCTTAGAGTAAAATACATTTTTGGTCCTTGTGGTTTGGTACGTTTTTCACTTTTGGTCCAAAATTCAAAAATGTTTTGGTTTTAGTTTAAAAGTGATACTTTTGTTTCACTTTCAGTCCAAAATGTTGAATTTGGGATAAAAGTGGAATATACCCACCAAACACAAGACAAAAACATGATTTTGGATGTAAGTGAAACCAAAAGTATCACTTTTGGAATTAAAACCAAAACTTTTTTTTTAATTTTGGACCAAAATTGAAAACGCACCAAACCGTAAGGACCAAAAATGTACTTTACTCAAAATCTTAAAGTAAAAACTTACATATGCTTCCGCTATACACTCCCGTAACGAAGATTAAAGGGAAACTAAAACATAAACTAAACTAAAGAAGAAAGAGGAGCAGTTGACGGAAAGATGTCACACAAACGAAACAATTAACAACTTCACAATTAAAAGGCCAAAATTATTAACATTGAACAACAGTTTTAATGCACACGGGTTTTGATTTTTAAGCCACTTAATCGAACTTCCTATCAACAGTTCAATCAAGCACAATGGTTTCAGCACATTTATGGCAATAGTAAAAACATGTGAAACATGATAATCAAAGATCTATTATTCAAAGTGGTCACAAAGGTTGTAAGCAGAAGAATATAATATATTTGTTGTTGCATTGACAGATCGTCCACATGAAATGAATAAAAAAACTCCATGTTCGTATGTTAGCCTCAAATTATATTATTAATCTCGGTCTTTATCTCATGTATGTTGTAATAGGCTAGAAGGGTAAACGGGCTCGTGAACGTAATCTAATCTTGTACTAGTTTCGGACTAAGGTCCATTGTAATCCCGAGCCGCCTACCAAGGACATTCACCACATGGCCCAATCAAGCCTTACAAGGCCGGTCCATTAAGTGGTATAAATACCCCTCTTCAAGGATGAAGAGGGTGTTGGTCTTATTTGTAACATACACATTTTATGTGAAATCAACCATCTCATTTCTTCTCTCTACTTTCTCTCTCTATCCTCTCTCTAAATTTTTCTTATCATTCTTCTCATCTTTATTTCTTGGTATCCATGGTGAAGTGAAAGTGATAATCTTGATTTCTACATTTGGTATCAAGAGCCTCGGGTGGGTCTAGTGATACGTTGTGGCTATTGGATTTAAGCTTATTCGACAGCTTATTGTTGCTTTAGTTTTTTTCATAGCTTAAATCTCACTAAAGTCGGGTTCGTATTTTATTTTTTATCTTTCTTATCTATTGGGCTTTTACTAACTGTCAAAAAAATGGGCTAAACAGTTTTTTACATACATGTGTTAAATCTTATCCTACGTATATGATATTATTGCTTATGTAGATTTGACTTTTTTTCATAAGCTTGTTTTTTCAACAAAATCTTATAACCATTGCATGTCGAAACTGCTTATTGAAGCTTATTTAAGCTTATCAACTCACGGCTTATTTTCTTTGTTTTAAGTCTAAGCTTATTCGAAACTCATAAAAGCTTGTACTTTTAGTGTCAAAAACCTAAGTAGCTTATTTTTTTGTGGTTCAAAAGGGTATTTTAGCAGCTTATTATAGTTAAGAAGTTTATTATTCTTAAAGCTTATTCAAGGTTATAGTTTGTTTATTGTGGTCCATGTTTAGAGCATAAGAAGCAAAAGAAAGGAACAAGGACATAGTTAGTAAATTGTTTGAAGGCACGGACTCACAGTTTGTTCTTTCACCGTGTCAAGGATCAAAAAACACCTTTTCGGGGGGTCTTGGTTGATCAAAATAAACTAGATGAAACATGGTGTAGTTTTAGTAAGAGAAAGTAAAAATAGGGGATGAACACTAAAAGGTGGAATATTAAATTGAAAGGAAAAATAGAAAAATGAACATCCACACCCTCATGGGAGAGCATGAGGTGTATTTATACAAGAACAAAAAGCAACTATTCATAGTTAACATAAAGGACAACTTTGCGGTGATACGCATTGTCAAAACTAGTCCAATTCATCGTGTAAGATGATAGCTTCACTAAAAGTGAGGCTAATACTCTCCTCCCAGATGGCGTCACACGTGAATCTGGGTACAATGTTCCTACAAGTAAGTAAAGAAAAATGATAGATGGAAGTCCAGTATTCCTTGAGACTATCTTTGCGGATCTATTAATACTCCAGCTTTATTTTCTACAGCTTATAGATGAATAAATGCTGAGGATGACATAGATTTTTCTCTACGAACACGGTTTTGATTGGATTTTTGCACATAACTTCTGACATGCTTTCCAAAAACTTTCTTCATACGCTTCTGGTCATCACGAAGTTTCTGAATTAGCTGCATGTCTTGAGAACGCTTCATATTCTTGCACTTCTGGTCATGTCGAAGTTTATCAGAATCTGCATCTCATTTGTCATCCTTGAAGTTCTCTTATCCGAATACTTCGGCTTTGATATGAATTATGCTCCGAACTTCTGCATCTCCCTCCCAAACAGACACCCCTTAGACTGATAAGAATTAATACACCGTTCTTAAGGGAGGGATGATATCATCAACATCGACTCACTTAGGAAGCATCCCAGTCTTGATTGAATTCAGCCCAAAGTACACATTTTATCCCTTTACCGAAGTCGAAACCGTGACACCAAAGTAACAAGTTGAAGCACTAATCATCTCTGCGGACTAACCTCCGGCATATTTTATAAAGCCCGATCAAGTGAACTTGTTGTGCGTCCTTGATGTGTACATTTCTCCCTCCAGGAAAGTGCAGATATGAATTGCTACACCAAAGTCAATTAAGTCCCGAGTGTACGCAATTTTCCCTCTATGTAGTCGAGACGGTAACATCAAAACGGTAACATAAAAAATCAACTAAGTACCGGATGTACACATTTCTCCCTCCAGGATGATGACTAACTGAGGAATCATCCTACACATGTGTACATCTTATGCCAACTGGAACTGCTTACTTAGCTTCATAGCCCGTGATTGCATAAGCAATGCTCTGTGAGAAGATGTCGGTACTCTCTTTACAATTCTCTCTTGATCAACCCAAACTAAATCCCCTTATCTATTCTGTAGGCTAATACTGATGACCACTGATGGAGACAACCCGATGAAACGAACCCGAGAATGAAGCAAAATCCCCGACTTGTGACTTAATCTTGTACTATCCGCGTGATGAAGAACGGTGCAGAGGCAAATCTCTAAGTACCATATACTCACCCAAAAGTATATAAAAAATACAACACCTCTTGAAAAACTCCTCAACTACGTGAGACACTGAGTACTACAATGTAACTCCTTAAAGTGATAGCTATAACCCGTGAGTACTACAATGTAACTCCTTACATCGAGTATAACTAGATACATCAAGTCTTCATCACAAACCGTATATGCCCGAACAAGTCATCTTCGTTGACGAAAAACAAAGACGAAATAAGTACACTCCTCGTGAAATACTACTTCAATCCCAAATATGCATTATCGTACAAAAACCCCGTGGTCATTAAAAATCAATAATAGCCTTTGTGAATGAAGGTGAATTTTGATAAGGATCGTTTTAGTGTAATGTATTGTGTTTGTTGTGTTGTTGTTATCAATTAACATTCACGGGATTTTACAATTCTATGATTTAAACCGTAAAAAAATCGACTTTTACGGGATTTTACTAAATCAAGAAAAAACCGTGAATAAAAAATTAATTGTTGTTGAAATCGTTGTTGAACATGAAGTACATGAGCTTTTGTTGTCGATTAATGAGCTTAAAACGGCAAACGGTGCATAGACGATTCACTTTGAAGGGCTAACGAGCTGATTTGAAAGGAGAAGGACAAACGATGTAATGTTGTTTTAACAATGAGGGTTATAAAACAAACAAATGACAAAGTTTGAATGGGGTTTGAAGTTCAGGGACCAATCTTGTCACTCTTGAATTTTAGTTAATTAATAAGACATTTCCCTCCATTGTCTTATCATCTTTTCGTTTTTAAAATTGTAGAAATAAGAACGACGAGTGATTTGATCTTATGAACTGGTACGGTTATCGTCGGTGAAAGTCGAATATACCACGTTGATCGAAACGATGACACGATCGGAACGGTATACGTTATAAGTCCCGTAGATAACCGACACTCGAACCCGAAAACCGAAAACACTTAAACGAGTACTCGTTCGGTCCTATAGAAAAACCACTCGTTCGATGTCACTCGTTCAATGTCACTCGTTCGATGTCACTAGTTTGATGGTCTAAGTTTTCCCTCGTTCGAGTGATCAAGTTTTCCCTCGTTCGATTGTTACTCGTTCGATGCTACTAGTTCGATGGTCTAAGTTTTCCCTCGTTCGAGTGATCAAGTTTTCCCTCGTTCGATTGTTACTCGTTCGATGGTCTACTAGTTCAATGTCACTAGATCGGTTGTATCACAAGGTTGAGCTCGATCTTGTATGTTTTCACCGAAAAAGAAAGAAAGAAGAAAAAACAACAGACGTGAAAAAGAAGAGAAAAAAAAAACAACACAAAGATGTTGTTTGATTTGAGGAGACACAAAACAAATGTGTTTCCTTAAATCCAACAACAATCTTATATTAACAACAACAAAAAAAACTTAGAAAATCGTTTGTGAGAGAAAAAAAAATCTATTTCAACAAGGAAACTAAGTAGAAAGATAAAAAATAATCCGAATCAATAAGCTCAATAAGCCACGAAACCAATTAAGCACAAAAATACCACAACGAAACCACAAACACAACACACACGAATACAATACACCCCCGGTTAGCTCTTGATATTTGGTTCCTTTCAAAGATATTGATAATTGCTTAATTATATATATAAATTACCCGGGATTTTGCCAAATAAAGGCCAAGAAAATGCCAAAAGAATAGAAAAATGTGTGTTTTTGTGTCTATTGTGCAGGAAAGGATAAAGAGGACAAAAAGAAGCAAAAACAGTCAAAAACCGACAAGAAACAAGAAAAGTCAAGTCAAGAGTAAAGATGGGAAGCCAATGATCAAAGCCGGAACAGCCCGATACAGCAAGAAAGAAAGACAAAAGACACAAATTAAAAGTAAGGGACCACTGTTGACAAGTTTCAAAGTTTCATAGACGTTATTGGAGTTTTGAAGTTCAAGGACCAAATTTGCATAAGTGGAAAGTTTGTTTGTAAAGAGAATTGGGGAAATAAAAACACATAGGGCGAATTTGTCAATTCCAAAACTGTTTTATACTTACATTTTGGCGGGTGAAGACAAAGGAACCAAATTATGATATTCTTAAAACCTTTAAACAGAAAAGCGGTTTAAAAAACCTCTCTAACAAAACATAACAGTTTCCCGCCAATTTCGCTAACAAACCCAACTGCCAAATTCCCTTCCCCGCTCCTCTACAGCACCCAACCTCGTATTAAATTCACTTCCACATCATTTCGCCCATGTGGCATCACTTGATTGGTTCGAACACCTCATCGAAGGTTTTTGGGTGTTGAGTGCGGAAATCATCAAACGGCTATAAATGATTCAAAAATGATCTACGGCTGAGATGGAATGGAAGATTCAAGAAACTCTCACCTCTCTTCTTCAATCCTCTATAAATAGAACCTATAGGGTTCATTTTAGGGGTTGTTGTTTTGTGTTTTAATTTTCACTTTGTATTTTCTTCAATACTAAGCATTTTCTTTAAAAAATTTAGCAATTAGTTTTAAGCACTTGTACTCTCCTTCTTTAAGCTTGTACTTCATCATTTGAGTAATAATAGATGGTATTAGTTGCTTTCATGTCATGTATACTTGTTCTTTGAGTTCAATTTCAAGCCGTATTCATCCAATAAGCTCAATAAGCTCTTTAGAGCTTATTACTGTTCATAAGCTCAAATGTTAGTTTTTAAAAACTTGTTTTTAGTAATTATATTACTCTTTTAGATCATTTTAAAGTCAAAAGCATGATCACTTGACTGCCATTTGTGTTCTATTTTGAAAGCAACAAGGATTATTAAGCTGTTAAGAGCTTATTGAGCTTTAAGCTCAGGTTTAGAGGCTAAGGAGCCAATAGGTTTGTGTTTCCTAAAGCCACTCACTCTACAAGAGTGGCTTAGTGACTGAGACAACAAAAATTCAGGTTCTACTTTCTATATTTCATTTTAGCAAATTCATAGCTTAATACAAATTGCTTATTCTAATGAATTCTCATGTTAATCCTGTTTCATTTAGTTTAGTTAGCCTATAGGTGCTTTAGCTTTAAGCTGTTTTAGTTATAATCATTTTTAGCTTTCATTCCTTAAATTCTGTCAAAGTAAGTAGTTAAGCTAGTAGAGTAACTAGCTTATTTTCACTAATAAGCTGTAGTTTTAAGAGCTTGAATAGCTTAGATAGTTTAGATATAGTAGAAGTAGATATAAGGTTTCAGCTATTTTAGTTTTAAAATAGATTTTAAGTGTTACTTAGCTTTGACAGCTTTGTTTAAGGAGTGTTTGGTTTTAGGTGTGTTTGACTATTAAAGTCAAAACACATTTGTTTTAATCTTTCCTCTAGCTGAGTTAGGTCATATTATAAGGTTTTCTAAAGTTTTTAGAAGTTAGTGTTTAGAATTACAAAGTTTAGAGTGTTAAAACCTTGAATTTGCACCAGGACAGTTTTTGTGCTCAAGCATCTTTAGTGTTTAAAGATTTAAGGCATTTTAGAGTCAATGTTTAGTTAATACAGGTTGAAGTACATGTGTTTAGATAGTGTAAGAGTTGCCAATAGTATAATTCAATTTCCATTTGAATTGATGCTAAGTGCATCAGCATAAGTGGTAGAAGAATTTTCAAATACTGCTGTTTTCTTTTCTTTTCTAGCAATCTCATTGGTTCTTGATAGTAGAAATTAGGATTTAGTTAAAAGCACTTTGGTAATATTACATTAGGTCTTTAAAATTTACCAAGTAGCTTCCACTAATAAGCTGTTAGGTAGCTTTTAGAATCCTATAAAAGTAGTATAGCAGCATTTAGATTTCTAGATAATTTTCTATTTTGATTTTCATTTCTAGTTGAAGTTTTGTAAAACCTTTTATCTAGGTTAGTTTAATAAACATAGCTTAGCTTATTTTCAAAATTTCAGCTGTTAAGGTTTAGTATTAAGTTTTTTTTAGCTTATTAGCAAAAGCTTATCTCCTGTTTAGCACCTTAACCTTTACAACTTTTTAAGGTGATTATTCTTATTAATCTTGTTAATTTTCCCTATTTTCTTTTTTAGATAATTTTAGTACACATATAAGCATCAAGGTGCTTTCTTTTTGGTTTCAGTTTCATGAAGTAATAAGCAATATATATAGCAATAACAAACTAGTAAAGCTCTTAAAGCCTTAGTTTCTGTAAACTGTTTTCCAAAATTGCTTATTTGTAGCTATTCGAATAGATAAAAGTTCAAGTTCTTTTATAAAGTTGTTTTAGAATAAACTAGTTAACAAGTTTGTAGTTTTGAGTTTTTGCTGAATCCCACCTTCTTTTTTTCCTTTTTTTTTTCAATAAGCCAAAAATAAGCTAGATCGTAGGGTTTGTTTTGTCATCTCTTGATAGTTAAAGGGTATACGTTTTCACTGTTGTGTAAATTTGAAATAGTTAGCCCGCCTACCCTTTACTTTCCTTATTAGCAGTTTCTACCCTGTCTTTTGTAAAAGAATAAAATAGTTTTAAAATTTTAGAAATTAGTTTTATAAAATTAGGTTTTTAGTTTTAATTGATAAAATTAGATCACAATTAGCTTATAAAAATTAGGGCTTTTAGTTTCATTCAATTTCTTGCACTTATTAGATTTATTTAGAAGCTATTTTTCCTTATTTTTCCAGTTAAATTTGTATTTTCTAGGAATTAAAATAGATTTTAGTGAATTACTTTTTCTTAGAAAAATCATAAAAAATAGAAAAATAGTTGAAAATTTTTGATTCTTTTTGTGAAAATTTTCTTTTTAAATCTAGTATTTTTGAAAAATAAAAGTAAATTTTTTTGGATTATTTTTAGAATAAAGTTTTTTTTTTATTAATTCATTATCTTTGAAAAATCATAAATAAATTCAAAAATTGATAAATAATTTACAATTTCTTTCTCCTTATAAATTTTCCTTTTTAAATTTGTGATTGTAGGTATAAAATTTGTCAAATGTCGTGCACTTAGATTTTAAATTTCATTTTTAGCTCGGGTTTTTTACTTTTCGTGCATTTAATTTCGTACAGTTAATTGTTTTTTATTCGTGTTATTATATTCATGTAGTTTATCAAAGTTCACAAATCCTTTATAAATCTTAACTTGGAATCCGAATTATTCCCAATTCTCAATTCACGATTTCGTTGGGACACGACCCGAGTAGTACAATACTTCCCGGATAAAAATATACAAATTGTGTTTTCTTTAGTGAGATTTTTACCTTATATTTCTCTTGTTTGAGAAGTATTTTGGAAAGAATTTTACGGGATTAATACTATACGTATATAAATTTGTTTGCTTTTACTACACATCAAATTTTGGCGCCGTTGCCGGGGAAGTCGTGAACGATTGTTGAAGAATATTCGTTGAAGTAGAGTTTTGAAGATCCTTCCTTTGGAAGTTATTTTGCTATTTTTGTATAAAAATATAAAAAGTTCATTAATTCGATTCCTATCGAATTAGTAAAAAATAATAAAACATTTGGGATACTAGCATCCATCTTATTCATTCCATTAAACAAACAAAACAAATCGTGAGGTACTTGCGAGGTACGTGGACTGTTAGTTTTCAATATAGGTGAGTTTTAGGAAAAGTGATTGCTACTCTTCTAAGTAGTCATTGCGGTCGCTTAAGCTGTTTTACGCTTCACTTGTGCGTATTCTTGGAGACTTATCGTGAAGCTTGTAATAAACGGTTACCAAAAATATTTTTGTTTTCATTCTTAATAAATACTAAAAAATTTAATTTTCCCCAAAAATAATCTTCTTAATCTCAAATTCTTCTTTTTCTAGTGCATGCGCACTCGATCCTCCTTGGAATACACAATTCCAAGAAGACGTAATTGTCGACGATCTCGACACCGACAAGAAAAAAAAAAAAAAAAACAAGAAGGCAATCCTCTCATTTTGGATCCGTTTCCATGGCCGATGATCGACCTATGGACCGAGCAACTTCAAAGACTCCCACCAGGGGGGTTTGAAGTGCTTAGTTGGACCTTTCATAAATGATCAAATTTTTGAACTTAAAATCCTCTATCATTAATTTGGTTCAAAACCCTAATTTTTCAAGGGGTAATTGAGAGGAGCCTCATGCTCAATTGTAATTTTGGGAGAGCAATAACAAACAACCAATGGTACCCGGATGTACCTAACACCACCATCAACTTACTTCTCTTTCGATTTTCTCTTGTTGGGGTTGCCAAACGTGGCTAGTCAAAGAACCCCCAAATTCCATTCTTTTGGGATGACTTAGTTTCTAAGTTCATCAAACTTTTATTCCTCCTTCTAAGACCACCAATCTTCGGAACGAAAATTACGAATTTTCATCAAATTGATCAGAATCTTTCTCACGAAGCTGGGAGCGTTTCAACGGAACTTCTAAGGAAGTGTCCTCATATGGTTTTTCACTTATGCACCAATTAGACACATTCTATAATTCTTTGAGCTATAATGATCAAGATTCTCTTAATTCCGTGCCGTGGAAATTTTCTCTACAAAAGTCCAACCGAAGGATACAAATCATTGAGATGATAAGGCCTAGTGAAGTTAGATGTTCAACGAAATTGCCGTGATGCGAGGGAGTACGAATGCTCTCCACCCTAATTAAATCTTAGTCATACTTTGAGTTCCAACAAATGGCAGCAGCATTAGAGGATAAGATGACTTTGACCTTTAGGAATGAAATGAATGAGATGAAAAACATGATGAAAGCTCTTGTGCCTATCCCGCTCCGAGTAAGCGGTGGAGGAAAGGTGTACTATTTGTGGTAGTAATCATAGCTTTAAGTCGTGCCCAATGACTAGAGGAGGTTAATGTGTAACCGGTTTCATCATGGATAATTTCAACAATTTTCAAAACCGCATCGGTTGGTAATTTTGTTCAAAATGGAAATTCCGGGTACCGTACTCCCAACTTGGCAAACCAAATGAGACCACCAGGCTTTAATCAACCCAATCCACAAGCTTCTAGACCTAACCAAGGATATAATGGGAATCAAGGGTATAATGGGATGAGAAATGTGAACCAAACCAACCAAGTTAACCATGGAGCTAACTCGGGCTTAACACAACAAGCTCAAGCTTATCAAGTCCCGAGTACACAAGCTCCGGTTGCTTATTCAAGGTTTGAGGCTTACACAAAAGCGAATGATGCTACTTTGACCAATTTGCAAAAGAATTTGAATGAGTTCAAAAAGGAACAACAAGATTTTCAAAATGAGCAAAGGAATTTTCAAAATATGATGCTTAACATGTTTCAAAAGCAAATGGGAAATAATAATGCATCGGGTTCGGGAACCTTACCTAGTAATACTATTCCTATACAAGGAATGATACAAAGGGGATTTTCACCCGTAGTGTGTTGTTCTTGCTGGACCGTTACCTCCTTTGCCCCCCTCTTTTGTCAATCGGAACAATGAAGAAGGGATATGGAAACCGAGGGTGGAATAGGACCATGTGCAACTTAATAGTTCACAAAGTACCGCAAGAGTCCAACCTCCGGTAGTTTAAATTAAGGAAAGGTCCAAAACAAAGAAAAAGAACCCGTTGTTGAGCCTAGAGTTGTTAATGAACCTGTCAAGACTAAAACAAATTTGCCTTACCCTTTAAGGGTTGAAAAGGACAAGAATCGTGAAAGAGATGATATCTTAGCTTCAAAGTTAATTGAAAATCTTTCGAGATCTTCACTTTGAACTTAGCTTTGCGGATGCTCTTGTCCACATGCCCAAGTTTGCTTTAATGATCAAAAAGTTGTTAAGTAACAAAGACAAGTTGATTGAAATAACAAAGACACCAATGAATGCTAATTGCTCCGCGGTCATTCTCAAAAAGCTTCCCGAAAAGCTTGGTGACCCAGGACGATTTCTCATTCCTTGTGATTTTGGGGAGTTTGATAATCACTTGGCACTAGCGGATCTAGGTGCAAGTATCAATCTCATGCCCTTGTCTATTTGGAAGAAACTTGGACTTCCTGACCTTACAAGTACTAGAATGGTTTTAGAATTAGCCGACCGAACAATTTCTAAACCCCTCGGGATAGCCGAAAATGTGTTCGTTAAGGTCGGAAAATTCTACTTCCCGGTCGATTTTGTGATATTGGATTTTGTTGCGGACCCCCGTGTTCCTTTGATTTTAGGAAGGCCATTTTTGAGCACGGCTCATGCCTTGATTGATGTTTATGGGTTCCCATAAAATTTGTAACTTGTTCGGTTCACAATGAATCAAAACACCTTGTATCGACCATCTTCAAACTCGCCGACACTTTGTCTTCGATGATGTTTCTTGTCCTTGTGGCAGTCGTACCACAACAGAGATCAACCATAAAAAAATGGAATACAATAAAACAAACAAGGTATAAAAATAAAAATAAGAAACATTTATTAAACAGTTTACTAGTAAAACTGTTTTAACACTGTTACAAGAAAAAAAACAAATTCGTGCCTATTTTCCTTTTAAATCAGTCCACGAGAAAGAAAAAAAATATCACGAACACAACAAACACAAATACATAACACCCCCAGTTAGCTCTTGATACCAATTGAAAAGGATCAAAAACACCTTTTTCGGGAGGTCATGGTTGATCTAAATAAAATAGATGGATCATGTGTAGTTTTAGTGAGAGAAGTTAAAAAGAGGGGATTGAACACTAAAAGATGGAATATTAGTGAAAGGGAAATAGAAAAATTGAACATACAACTCCTCATGGAGTGCCATAGGAGGTGATATTTATACTAGAAACAAAAAAAAGGCTAACTATTTTCCTTGTTAACATAATTGACCCCTGCGTGGTACGCAGTGTCCAAAACTAGTCCAATTCACGTGTAAGATGCCAGCTTCACTAAAAGCGAGGCTAACAAGTCATGATCATCATAAGCATTGCCAAAAATGCCAGTACTTTGAATTTTAGTAGTATCTTCCAATTCAGGCATTAGAGGATCATAAGGAAGAGTAGCAGCATCAATAGGAAAAGATCCACCAAAAGGAACAAATGATGGTCCACTTGATGGTCCAACAGGACTAAAAGTCTTGGATGCACTAGCAGTATTAACTGGTGTGCTAACAGTATTAAAACTGTTAGTACTGCTAGCTCTAGTAATCTTCTCCTGGCTGTTACACTGAGCTTCAAACTCTTTTCTAACAGCATCTGATTGCTCTGTAGCCTCCTTCTCTTGATCCATCATCTTATCAAGAATATTCTTCAAGGCTTGATCATACTCACTTGCTGGTTCATGTACAATCTTTCTACAAGCATCATCATCAATTGTATAATCCTTAGCCTTGTCATCTGAGCTCTTGTAGCTTGAAGAGATAGATGACCATAATGGGAACACAATATATTGTTGAGTAGACACATTCTCTTCTTCAGTTTGTCCAGCATCAATAGTTTTCTTCAAACCTGTATTGCCATTAGTTTCTTGTGGACCTGCATTTTTGTTAGTTTGATTCCCTGCAGAAACTGGTTGATAATTCATAGAATTTGTTAAGGAATCAATATCAAAAAGCCAGTTAGGTCCTTGTCATGCAACATTTAGTTTATTTTCAAGAAAGTTTACATGCAGATTCTCTTCAACTTTTCTGGTTTCAGTATTAAATACCCTGAAAGCCTTGCTATTTACAGAGTACCCAACTAAAAACCCTTCCTCAGCCTTCCCATCAAACTTGCCTAAAGGGTCTAGGGTATTTAGAATAGTAACATGACATCCAAAAGGTCTCATGAAACTTATGCTTGGTGCTTCTACCATATTGAGTTTATGGGTTTCTGTTATGAGGCCTTGGTCACTAGGGAACCTTATTAAAGACATAACAGCGTATTAACTGCCTCAACCAAAACACTATAGGAGAAATGAGTCTACTAGCATAGTCCTAGCTACCTCAATCAGGGTCTTATTCTTTCTCTCAGCAACTCCATTTTGTTGTAAAGTTCTGGCAACACTATATTCCCTTTTTATCCCTTTTTGCCCATTAGAATTTATCCATTTCTCTGTTGTTGAATTTTGTCCCTATTATACAGTCCTGATTACTTTAACCTTTTGGTTTAATTGGTTTTCGATTTCTGTACATTAAATTTCGTATGAATCGCCACAGTTTTCAATCTAGTTGCTAAGAGAAAAAACCCAGCTAAAACATACTAAGTCTTCAGTTCACTAATAGGCAATAGGGTCTTATGGTTGATACTCCTTACAGATGTTGGTCCCAAATATATCCATAGTAACTCTGAAAAGGTTGGTGATTGAAGCTCACAAGTTTGGTTTACAGGAGGCTGTTGTGTGATTTCACTTCTGTAAATGGCTTCAAAGTGTCGGTCATTTTCTAATTGTCTTTGATGGTAAGACATTCTTAATAGGTTTCCCTTTATACGTTTTATTCATTGTTTTAAAATTCTCAATGATCATCATACTATGTCTTTGTGTTGACTCAATCACTTATTTTGGCCTTTTGCAATTAAACATGTTTATTCTACAGAATGAACATCTTCTTAATATCATGTTGTACTATTGTTGGTTTGATTGGGGACTCTATAGCGTTACTTGTGTTTTGCCTAGGGACTTTAAGCAGTACTTGACTTTCATCAATTAGCTTAATCTCAAGAGACAAAACAAGACATTCAATTTCAGTGAAAAGAACACTGTTTTTCTTGTCACACATTTGTGAGACAGAGAAAAGATTAAACTTCAGTTCCTTCACAAAAAATACATCTACAAAGTCTATTTTATTAGTTCTTATCTTACCAATACCTATTATCTTACCACCTCTAGTACTTCCACCAAAGGCAACAAAACCTCCATAAATATCTTAATAGTCAGTAAGTAAGGCTTTGTTCCTTGTAATATGCCTGGAGCATCCACTGTTAAACATTCCTTTGTACTTTAAAGCTTGTTGTAGATTCTCCTACACAAAGATAAGAGAGTCAATTTCTCTTGGGGACCCAAGCCACTACTGACTTGACTCTGCCTTGTGGATCAATATAATTTACTCTTTTTGAGATCCATGATCCACTATTATATTTAGATCCATTGTTTAAATCAGTCATTTTAGGTCTTCAAACACAACCTGCTAAAGCCTTACCAGCAATGACCCCATTTCCCTTAATAGTACAAACTGCTGTTTGCCCAACAGTATTAACACTATTTACTTTAACAGTATTAACTTTTAATTTTGAAACCCTGGTATTAAGTACTGTTGATTTATAAAAAGGCCTTCTAATAGGTGAATATGACTTAGGAAAAGTATTTATTTTTGATTTTGAAACATTCACTCTATTTTTAGGGGTAGCAGTATTAACAAACTGCTTGGAAGTACTAACTGGTATTCTTCCAGACCTAGTTAAGACTGCAGTTGGAACAAATTTATTTTGATGATTTATTCTTTGAGTGTTGTTCCAAATTGGTCTAACTTCCCTATGACCAGTACCCTTTCCCAAAACAGACTATTTAGGCATTCTCTTTTCATGAAAATCACAGTCTTTTGTTAGATGATTATGACTTCCACAAACAAAACAAGCTTTCTTAGTAAACCCAAAACCTAACCCCAGTTTTTGAGTCATCTTCCCATTCCAATCTTTTTTATCTACCTTAGGAGATTGAGTGACCATCCTAGGTTTTACAGCTTGTTTATCAGATTTAATAGGTTCATTCCTAGCTTTATTAAACTCAATCTTTTTAAAACTAGGTTTGACTATTGTTTCAGAATCCTCAGACTGAAATATATCCTCATCATCATCACTAACCTAATCTTCAATGATAACTCCACTAGGCCTAACAGATTCAACTCTAGGCATTTCTACACTAGTATTACTAGGTGGGGTGATACTTATTTCAACTTGAGACACACTAGCACTAGTCTTATTTGCTGTAGGCCTATAAACATAATCATCCATTCCTGCAAAAGATAGGTCAGCAATTGGAGGTATGTAGTTCCCAGTAAGAGGAGGGGGAACTGCATGATATTCATTATCCTTTTTGAACATATCATTTGTTTGATTGTCATCTCCATTACTTGAATGACTATCAAACACACTATTAAACAATTCACTACCACTTGAATCATTTTCATTCAATTGATCTCTATATCCTTTTATCATTAGTTCTCATTTACTATTTTATCAGTTATTAAGTATTAGAAGATGGTTTCAACACTGTATCTAGTTTAGCTTCAAATCCTTAATTATTCTTTAAAGTTTGTTCTAAACAGATTTGTGAAGTCGAGTGACAAAAGCCATTTCCCTTTAATCTTTTTACCTTCAAACTCTAATACTGCAATCTTTTCCTCATAGACAACTTCATTTTTCTGATGAACAATTAATTGTGCTTCTACAGATTCTAGGCCTAACTGATAAGCTACAATTTCTAGATTAGCCTTATTAAGAGTTTGTCTCTGTTCATCAAACTGTTTTTGAAGTTTTTCATATGTTTTAACACAGTTTTTAGAACAAGATTGTACCTCTGTGTCAGATCCTGAAGTGTAGGCCATAAGAGCAAATTCAGTTGGTTCATCTTGAGCTATATAACTCCAATCATATCCCAATCCATCTTGCACAATCAAAGCATTGTCCTGAACAACTAATGCATCAGAGGTCTCTACTGGTACAGTCCTTCTGGTGTTGTCCCTGCTCCTATACCCTGCATCTTCATTCCTGTTCCCTTGATTTCTTGGTGCTCTACATTCCTTGGCAAAATGGCCCCTTCTATGATAGTTAAAACATTCAACCTTGGTTTTGTCAAAACCTACAGGTTCTTTGCCATTAAAGATTAACTTTCTTCTAGTCTTCTTATAGAATCTCTTTACCCTCATAGAAAGCATGGCCACCTGCCATTTAAGGTCCATTTCTTCCAAATCATCATGATCAATCTGCTCTAAGTCTTCATCATCCAGTTGTGGACTATTTGACTGATTAGCAAAGAATGAGAACATTAGATCATTAGTATATGATGATGAAGAGGCTTGTCCTTGAGAGCTATGGCCTGCTGCAGTAGAAACACCATTGGCAGTATTAACTTCATTAATACTGTTAGTGTCTTCTACAGAGAGAAATGCCACATTCTGAGAGTTTGAAGATGATCCAGAGGAACCTTTGATGTCAGCTTCAAACACTTTTAGGTTATTGTATAGATCATCAATATCTAATTCATCTATACCCTTTTTGTTTCTCATATCCCAGCTATGTGTTCCATGATAAGTCGAGCTCTAAAATATATGATTTGCATCTTCCATTTGAAACAGTTGCACCATGAACTTCAGTTGGCTGATAATTTTTGAAACCTATCATATCTTTGTCTAGGCCTTCTTGTCACTGATACAGAAAAGTTTTCAAATTGTTGCTTCAAGACATTCTTCTGCATCTTTTTAGATTCAACATTGCCACCAAATCTACTCTTGATAGAAGCCCACAAAGACTTGGCATCCTTGATTGTATGGAACCTCAGTTGATACTCATCAGGAATAGCCAAAAGCAGAATGCTTTTAGCTTTTCTTTCTTTTTGTCTTACCAATATAGCTTGAGCAGTCTTTGGAGGTACTTTAGTTTCAACACCATTCTTATCTTTTGTTGTTTGTACAAGTTTACTTGGTACTTCAGGATTTGTCTCTACAATCTCTGATACCACTTATGAGTCCCAATGAATAGATCTTTATGTGAGAAACTTAGTTAACTTGGATAAATCCAAACTAACTATTTGAGAAACTATGTATTATGGAATACTACAAGGTACGCCGGAGATCTAACATGTTAATACTAAGAAGAACAATGTAAACAAAACTTTGAATATATATTGATTGCAAATATTCTGCCTAGGTTACAGAATAACTAACTATGAAAACTTATATGTCACATTTCTAACTACGTCGTAGGGTTCCTTTTATACACTAAAGAAAACCCTAATGGGCTTACAAAACGCGTCAAGTGATCATGCATATATATTCCTAATATAACTCATGCATATCACTTAAGCAGTACTAACTATATAACTAACAGTATTAACTATACTGGCAGCACTAATAATGTACTGGCAGTACTAACTACTATAACTAACAGTACTAACATCCTTAGTCTATATTTTTCAATCTTCAATAGCAGTACTAAGTTCCCAGTCACAAGTATAACTTTGTAGAAGCTCTTAATTCCCAACACATTACTTGATTACGTAAACTGACAACCCCCGTGATAAATATCTTTTTTCCCCCGGTTTTTATATAGGATATGAGACTTAGTCGGGTTTTACTTTGGTCGCCTCGGATGATCAAAGTTTCACCGTTAAATAAAAAAAAAATAAGAAAAATAAAAATTGGGATGTGGATTGACTTTACTCGTCAAAATAATGTCTAGGCATGAACTGGATAACCCCAATCACTTACCAATGAGCGACGTCGAAACTACCGAGTTATGATCGCATAAGATCTATTTTGGAAAGAGGTTGGTTTAACAAAGTCATATCGTACCCTAATAACAATGCTTGTAGCTATGAATTTTCCGACATCCTTCGATATTATAAAAGGTATCTATTATAATGGGTGGAATATTTAGTAGACAGGCAAGAGATATGGATACGAAGCTTTTATCGGCTCCAGAATCAAATAATACTCTAACGCTATATTTATTTTAGAAGGAACATACCCCGACCCACGTTCGTCTTGGTGAGTAATTCATATCCCCTAGCATTAAGTCCCCCCCCCCACCCCACCTTCCACACCCACCCTCTTCCTGGTCATTGTTGTTAGTTGGTTCCTTTCGCACTGATTTGCATAATGCCCTTTCTCTCTACAGGCATGACAAGTAACTGTCACTGGTAGCAGATTACTTCTAGTGGCTGGCCCTTTGTTTCTGCAGTTCTTGGTTAGATGGCCCACCTTGTTGCAAGTATTACACTTAACAGTGCAAGGTCATGTGTGATGTAGAGTGCATTTCTTACACAAAGAACGGTTTCCAGTATACCTATTGTTTTTAGTTGGAGTAACAGCATAAGACCTGAAGGTTTTCTGTCTTCTGTTCTGTTGTGGTTGGTGATTATTGTAACGGTTGTTGGTGTTAGTGTTACGGTAGTTGTTGTTATTGAAAGTTCTTCTGTCGTCAAACTTTCGTTTGTGATCACTTGATACTTGCACTGGAGTGTGCTTTGTTACCTGATCCATTAGCCTCTGGGCTATGTTAATGGCTTCCTCTAGAGTTTGAGGTTTAGAGGCGGTAACATTCCCTTCAATACTTCAGCAATCCCCCGATGAAAACTTCCACATTTTTTCTCAAAATCTGCACCATAGTTGGACACAAGGATGCACAATTCTTGGAATATTCACACACATAAGACTTGAGATCATTCACCTTCACAGTTAATGGTAAATCCGTCTTCCATCGTTCTGGACCTCAGTTCGGGGACAATATTCTTTTATCAAAAGCTTCTTGAATTCAACCCTGCTAAACTTGTAAGCTCTCTCATCCCAATAGGTTGGGCAAAAGAATATACACTAGGATAGAGCTTTCTTTAGTTAAAGTACCATCGCAACTTCCCTTGCAGGCTTCGTATAGTTTGCTACGGGAAAACACTAAATTCAGTTTGCTCAAACCAACAGATAAGTCCAACAGCTCCTTCTGTACCTTTGAAATTGATAGGTTGGCAGCTCATGAACTCTTTGGTACTACATTGTCTTGTAGAGACTTCTCTTGGTCTGGTGTATTATCATTAATTTCTATTTACGGCTTGTGCTTCAACAGCGGAAACACTGCAGTCAACAAGGTTCCTTATGGCATGCGTTGAGTCATGGTAGTGTTCAGATGTTTTGATGTCCTTTTGAGGTCATTTTATCAACATAAGACAACACGTAATAAAATTATATCACAATTCATTCTTAAAATCTAAGGTTTCAGAAAATAAACATTGTCACAATAGTGATAACCATAGATAATTATTTGATATGAATTCTAACAAGCATCTAACTTATTAGTTTATTTCTGGGGGTCCATCGGTAAATTCATAATAATGAAATGGAAATGAAATCTAGGACACTAGATGAATAAAAACGGGATCACCATTTATTGATATCTGAACGACTTGCCTTTATACTATACATAAGTCAAAATTTGACAAAGTGATGTTTATTTATACCACACATCCCATGGCTAGGTATCTAACAAAAGCAAAAACTAGTATCTAATTCTAGTAGTCTCGATGGTCCTTCCTGGTTTGTTTCTTGTGTTCATAGATTCATTCAGAAACTTTCTTATCTGCTTGGTGACGAGACCTGGAATCATCGATGATTTGTTCCTAGATTAGCAATCCTGAAGCAGTCAAGCAATCTGCTGTTTTTTCCCAATTGCTTTATTTTGAAGTTAGCAATTTGATTACGAGACTCTCGAGTTCACTTCCAGATTGCAAAATCTGTTGATGATCACCCGGCCATTTCCAAGACCTTCTATTTTGTCTTCTATATGCTCAATGCGGTCGAGAGAGAGTTCATTGATTTAAAATTTCCTCAATTTGCTCCTCGTGACGTTCCAGACTTGTCTTACGAGAGCTTTCTCCTATCTCAATTCTATTAGGTAGGGCAGGAATTAAGAGGATGAATCATCATGACCTCGTTTCTTAAGTGGCAATAATTCCTCAGAAAGAAAGAATTCTTGAGGATTAAACATTGGAGATAACACAAAGATGGAGGCTCAATAGATGGTGGGTTGGAATAGGTATTCTTTAGCATAGTATTATGCATGACCATTATATAGGGTCATCATAAAAAAGAAAGAGTTGGAGACGCATTAGAACTAAACCAAATGAGTTATTTGAAAGCTAAATAAAATTTTCTGGTGAACTGGGACATAGTACCGGGACGCCGGGATATAATCAGGAATTAAGGAAAAAGCATCCTCAATATTGAAGAGGGTAGCTGAGAAGACTCAACTCTGTTAACAACCCAGTGTAAATAACATAAGTTATTTAATATAAAGTCTAATAGTTCTGTACTTACACACTATTGCCGAAGAAGTAGTGGCACGGAGGACTTTCTTGATGAAAAAACAAAAGTAGTTATAGTTAAGGGGTTGTCAACCTGAGGTTCTCTATAACCGTGGCTTTGATACCAATCTATAACACCCCCATTTTTGACATATAGCCAGCGGAACTAACTGGGTATATTTCATAGTTACAACATCATATCAAAGAAAAACAACTCAAAATAGACGTTTTAAAAGATAAAGTTATCATTCATTATTTCATCAGATTTTTACAAACAAGGTCCCAAAATCTATATAAAACTAAAGTTGAATGATAACGATTTATCCATCTTCAAGTCCGTGCCACCCTGCAAAAGGTGCGTCAATACCATGAGATAAATATACTAAAAGTCAACACAAAAGTTCATAGTTTTATTTAAACATTTTGAATACAATTCAAATAGTGGTTACGTTGTTATAACACCCATAGTGTAATATTTCATGAGTACAATTATTATAGAAATAGTAGAATTATACCCTAAAGCTCATGACGATTAAACTTAACATGGAAATCACCGTAGTGACATTGGTTAAGGAACAAATGTCCCCGTGGAAAGGTAACTTGCCAAGGTTACCCATTAAGTCAAATATAGTGTCTATTGGTACCAAAAGTGATAGCACACCAACGGATTCGTCACCACGCCCGAAGCCTATCCACAATATTCGCGTTACACTCACGTGAAATAATGGTCCATATGTGGGGGGTCCTTTGCTAAAGGGACTTAGACAACAGATGCAATAATATATCAAGATAGTATACATTTAGAAAACACTTGCATTCATGGTTTATAACATGTATCCCCCTCGCGGGTTTATGAAACATTTAAAAGATTTAAATGCAAGACTATGAACTCACCTTAACAGTACAGGGAAATATGATTGATGGCAAAAGTATATCAAGTGAAAGTAACAGCTACGTCACGAACACTGGGTAATATGGTCAAGTCTTAGTGTGATGTTTATTTCTCAAAGCTTTAAAATTTAACGTATACTTGATTTATTAATTTATGGGAAATATTTTCCCTGGTTCGGCCATCATAATTCAAGGTATGTATAATACGTTTGAGGAGCATGAACACTTTTTAAATCGTAAGTCCCACAAGACTCTCAAAACGTATACCCAAATTAAACTCCTCAACATGAAGTCCCTAGTAACTTGATACGATGAAAATGTAAAATTTTTCTTCAAAGTAGTCGATGATAAATTACGTTAAATATATAACGTAATTGTTTTATAATGCGTCGATCGATGATTAATAACGAATGTGTCGGGTTTTAATAAAATCGAGTTTTATAATATTAATATATATTTTTATAATTTATATAAAAATATTATATTTTATATTTTTAAGTTTGCAAAAATGGCAATATATACCCTTGGTTTATAAACTTTTACAAGTTTAGTCCTTTATATATAAAGTATATATAATTTAAACCTTTAACTTTGAAACTTGGCAAAATAGGTCCTTATAGTTATAACTTTAGAATAATGACATTTTCAGCCCCTTTAGTTATAAATTTCAGAAAGTTACGATATATACCCCTTGCATGGAAATAATTTACAAATCAAGTCCAAAAAGCCATGCAAGCTTATTTTAGGATTCCAAATGATATTTGCAGGTTATAGCTTATTAGAATAAGCAAAAATAAGATGTTCTAACGTAACAAAAGTTTAGAAAAAGGATTCGTTAGCTAGAAAATCAAAACGGGTCGTTTTTAGGGTTTTAATAAAAAAACACATGGGTTTGAGGATTCAAGGCTTCAAACAAGAGTTTATATATGATCTTAAGAGTATTATGAACATTATAATACATATTATAAGCTTATTGAATAAGAACAAAGCTTACTTGAGCTAGAAATGGGTCGAAATGGGGTTTTCATGTTTGTACGCCTAAAAACGACTTCAAGGGCTCCGTTTTCTTGATTCTTGGCTTCTATTCTAAGCTTAGGGACTTCACTTGATCCTTCTTTGTCTGAGTTAGAACTCCATTTGAGTGGTGATAAGTTTTTGAGGTGTGATTTGAATGAATGGGGTGTTTGGCTATTTATAGGGCTCGAAATTACCTTGGTGGCCAAGAAAACTTGGAGAGGGGTTCAAGGGCTATAAAGTGATGACTAAGGGAGGCTATAAGGTGAGTGTTGTGAGCTAGAAGTGTAGATTTGCAAGATGGAAGGTGTATGAGGGTTTTTGGCTATAAGGAGGTGACAAGGAGGTGTCTAGAAGCCTTAGAGCTTAGGTTTAAAGTGAAATTAGGGTTTTAGGATTTCGTTTATGGTTTAGGGTTTTAGATTAGGTTTTAGAATGATTTAGGGATTAGGTTTAGGGTTTAGGAGTCATGCATTAAGTGCTTGTACCTTGTGTTAAAGTGGTGGTAAAGTTTAAACATGATTTAGGAGCATAAATGACCTAATTAGGTTTTTAGACATTATTGACTTGTACATTGAGCTTAAATGAGTTATACATTAACTTAGAGGGAAAATATGAATCAAATATTGTATATTGTACACTTTTACACATGCTTGAAGGCTTATATGTATACATTACATATAATTATGGTTTTGATATAAATGTTAACGTTTAATGCTTGTTTTGAAAAGTACGTTAAATTGATATGTACTTGGTAAAAATGATATTAAGATATAGACTTGACATATTAGGATGTTTACAAGATGTAAACATAGATAGAGATGACATTGATAGAGGTTCCCATGAAAAAGGCTGTACTTAATATAGTAAGTAGATATTACATTGATGAAAATACTAGAAAATTACGGGTTGTTATAGTCCCCCAACCTTACAGAAATCTCGTCCCGAGATTTAGTTGAGTGATGGAGTGATGGTTTGGAAATAGAAGTCCTTAATTTTTGCCATCCCTGGTCAGATGACCCACTTTGTTGCAAGTCTGACACTTAACAGTGCAAAATCCTGTGTGATGCAGGTTGCATCTTGTACACAAAGGAAGGTTTCCGTGGTACCTTTTGTTTTCAGTATACCTTTTATTCTCAGTTGGGGTGGCAGCATAAGTTCTGATAGTTTCTTGCCTTCTATTTTACTGTTGGTGGTAATCATTATTACGGTTGTGATTGTTGTGGTTATTTTGATAGTTTTTGTGGTTATGATTGTTGGAGTGGTTATTATTGTTGTGATCATTAGGGTAGTTGTTGTTGTCGGTGGTGTTTCTTCTATCCTCAAACTTTCGTTTGTGATCATTGGTTTCTTGCGCAAAATTGTGTTTTATTACCTGCTCCATCAACCTCTGGGTTATGGTAATGGCTTCCTCCAGAGTTTAAGGCTTTGAAGCGGTAACATTTCCTTCAATACTTCTGGGTAATCCCCCGATAAAGACTTCCATAAGCTTCTCGGTGTTTGGTACCATGTTTGGGCATAAGACTGCTAATTCCTGTAATCTTCTAACGTAAGTTTTGAGATCATTTCCTTTCACAGCCAAGTTGTAAATGTCGTCTTCCATTTTCTTGACTTCAGTTTGAGGGCAATACTTATTGGTCAAAAGCCTTTTCAATTCGGTCCAGGTGATCCTGTTGGCTTGTTCTATCCCAATAGGTTGGGCGTATGCATTCCACCAGGACATCGCGTCATCGGTTAGAGTACCAGTAGCAAATGTCACTCTGTCTTCCTCAACACACTTGCTACGAGAAAATACTGATTCAGTACGTTCAAACCAGCGGATGAGGCCAACAACTCTTTTCGTACCATTGAAATAGGAAGGTTGACAACTCATAAACCCTTTGTAGTTACTTATTACATTCCTATTGGTATTTGCCATGGTAGCAGCTTGTTCTTCCAGAGCTGCAGCAATACCATCAGCAATCAGTTGTCGGATGGCAGCCTAAGTCATAGTTAGTGTTTCAGATGTTGAAGTTCTCTTAGGAGGCATCTATTAGTATATACAAAAACAACATAGAATAAGAATCCATAAAATGATATAGTCATATCACAAGTTAAGGTATGAAAATTCTCATTATAATAAAAAGACTTGTGATCATTCTTTGATATTACATTGCATGATATAACGGAAAATTTTGGAATTCAAGACTTCCAAAGATAGATACAAAGATAATGGAGTGAGTGATCCAATAAGAGGCTTAGTGTTTCTAGGTAGAAAGGTTTGAGAAAATTAGATGGTAAGAGAATCATAGTAATCCCGGATAAAGATATAATTCATCATACTACATGATATAGGATAGACAATTTCGACATACACAATTGGTATTATGAAACAACGAGGTATAACGGGATCACCACTGTATAAATAACTTTTCTATATAATTTATATAGCAAAATTTGACAAGTGTCATTATTCATACATCTAGTGGTTGGATTCTAGAAAGCTGTAAACGACACAGATCTAATCTGGTGGTTCTCCCTTGTTGTTTTTGAGTTCTTGGATCTTGTTTAGAAGACTCTTGAACCTGGACATCCTCAATGATTATTTCCAGAGATGAACATTATAACAAGTACCCGACTCATCAGGTTCCTCGGGGACTCGTTTACTTCCTAGTGGTCGTGGTATGATCCATAATGAGTTATCTAACTCTACAAAGATAGACTCATCAAAGGGATAGTCTGGTGGTGGTGTAGTTGACCTAACCGGTGATGAAGATCCTACTGATGAAGATAGAGATACTGGAATGGGTGATTCAATAGGAGTCTCAGTGTCTTTAGGTGGTGAAATATCCTCGGGAGGAAAGAAATCTTGGAAATAATCCGGTGAAGTCGGGGTATAGTTAGGAGCATTTATAGAGGAAAAAGCATCCTTCACATCGTAATCAGAAGGGATAGAAGGGTGGGTGTACGAAGACATGACTGTATAACAACCCAGTGGAAATAACATAAGTTATTTATATAATAGGACAATAGTTATGTATTATCTGCTATGCAAATCTCTTACATACACTATTCGGGGAAATGCAGTGGCACGGAGGACTTTCTTGGATGGAAAAAGTAGTTATAGTTTAGGTTTTACCCTTGTTCTCTATAACCATGAGCTCTGATACCAATCTGTAACACCCCCATTTTTGACATATAGCAGTGAAAGCTAATCTAGGGTATTACTTCATGGATCAACAGACACAATCATAGAAAATGACTCAAAAGAGACGTTTTGGAAAATTTAGTTATCATTCAATATCATATCAGAGTCTTACAAAGGAGGTCCCAAATGTCACACCCTGCCAAGGCAGAAACGCGAGGCGTAAACAAGAATGGATATCATCACAACACATGGTGTCTATATAGAGAATACTAAAATGAAAACTAAAGTAAAGCAGAGTCACAAAGTGTCATAACAATACCCAAAACCTAATGGTGTCTTTATTAATAAGAAAAATGTCTCGTTAATAAATGACATGCAAAAACATAATCCAAACTATTTATGCAAACTCATTTATTGAAACAAAAAACATAAATAAACTCCAAGCATCCTACGGTCTGTTCTAGCCACTTTGCTCTATCTTAGCACCATTAAGCTCACATGAAAATGATGCTTAAAATGTCAACATAAAGTTGAGCGAGAATCATAGGTTTACGACATACAACATTATCCAAAATAAA
>BQNB010068033.1:0-33981 GCA_026074375.1 Tanacetum coccineum
CAACAGGGAAGATTCAAAACATACTTACAAACACAATAGAATGGAGAAAATGATCAAACAAAACCCCCTTGTGTTTTCCCCTTTATTGCCGAAAACAAACACCCATTCAATTTACCAAAACCCTAACTTTTGTGATTCAAAACCTTGTAAAATCCCTTGCATTTAAACCTTTGATGCTTCTATTGGACCCAATATCAATTAAATCTTCAAAATCAAAAATCTTCAAAATCAAAAACTTAAGAGAAAACCTTGTATGGTTGATTTAATCTTCAAAAGGATGATGGGGTTTAATATAGTAATGATTTGAAGTAGATTGGAAGTGTTTAGTTGTGATTTTGGTGGTGATTGATGGTGGTTGTGGTGTGGGTCGTCGGTCACAGATAGGGAAGAAGGGAGGGTCGATCCCTTTTTTTAACTGTGTTGTTTGTGTGTGTTTTTAATAAAAGACTCTGAGTTGTATTAGGCTTTATATAGGGAAGGGATTTTATCTTGCTACTTCTAAAATTATAAGGAAAAAAATAAATATACGGGGTGTTTGTGTGGGCTTATACAGCCGACCAAAGAAAAAGGAGGGGGATTGGGCTTTGGGAATTTTTGTATTTAGACCCAAAACATTTAATTAAAATGTAAAAAGTGTAAAAACACTATTTTCGACATAGTTTTGGCAAAAAACGAGAAAAGTCGGGAAATACAAAAATAAAAAATAACCAAAGCACAATTCATAAATATCTAAAACGACGATTTTATCAAGTCGACCAAAAAATATAAAAAAATTATATAATATAAAAATTAGAAAATAAAAATTAGGGCTTGATTTAAATATTGATCTTAAATTTAGAAATGTTACATTATCTACCCCTTAAAGGAGTGCCGTATCGGTGCTCCATTCGCCTTATTCGTCTTCCGTTTACTTGTGAAGAGATGAGGATATACTCAGGTCCTCGTCGAGGTTTCCAACGAAAATTAAATGAACAAAAGTCAAAGCATAAAATATATGCAACGTGCATGAGTGGACGAATTGAATGTCATGAGAGTTTCTTAAAAGGGAGGATAAAATATATGGCTCGAAGAAAAGCCATTGGAAATGAAGAATTTAACAAGTCATCAATTCTTGGAAGAGGTTAATGGTTCATTACTATTAGTTTATCAAGTTCGCGACGGGCGATACAAATCTAGAAAAATTCATATAACAAATTATGAGTCGAAAGAGTTCATAGCCCAAAGAATGATTCGTACAGACGAACGCACGCTATGTCGAATACACATAAGCCCACTCATTCACAATTCATCACTTACATAAAGAGGCGTCCCTATCCATGTAAGTGAAGAATTATGAACTTATGGTTCGAAGGTGTATAATTTCCTTATTCAAATGAAAAAGCGTCCGAATTCATTTCAATAAGATGATTATAAATCATCCTACTTAAGTATGGCTGACACAAAACGCAATATCAAAACAAGACCAAAAGCTACATTAAGTAAAAAGGGGTGTCTCCTTGACGGAATGATGACGTTAGTCATTCACGTTCTAAAGGTGAGTGCCAAAAGACGGCACGATCCGAGGAGACAAGATAAATTAGTACTCCTATCGATTAGAAGACTTGAAAATGATGGATTACGAAGCAATATATACGATTCAAAAGCATAAGAAGGGTGTTCGTACTCGGAGTCGAATGATAAGTCAACCAACGGAATTTACAAAGTACACCGAATGTCAATATCGCCAAACGAAAATAAAGTAGCGTAAATGCTTTGGAGATCACTGCATCGTTCATAAAATATTGAAATAAATGAACTTATTAAGACGTACCATAGTGCTATACACATATGTAGTAATTAATATCACATAAAAACTCTGCCCTCGATCGACTTAATGAACCATTATCTCAAAATCTGAAATAGGTATAAATGAACGGTTTTCGTCTCAATCAAGAATAATGAACCTATTTTACCGATGTTATCAACCAAACACTCCAATATATCAAGAACCTTGGTGGAATGACCAATTTGCCCTCATGTGCCAAATCTGATTATTTAAAACGTTTTTCCGTTCCACCGTTTTTAGCATAATTCCCATTTTATAACTCCGTTTGACCCGAAATGAAAGCCCATGTCTAAGTTTATCTAATTCCTACAGGTTTGATCTAGAAAATGGGGCACTTAGTGTGAAAACATCTGGATATAAACTCATTTGAAAATCTGAGTACAATTTATAGTTAGTTTCGCCATTTTGGTCGTAACTCATTCATCCGGAATGATTAAGGCTCTATTCAAGGAACCACATGATCCTCATATGTTGTACCCTTCACCCATGAATAAACCCAGTAGTCTTTAGTTTAAAAAAATTATTCGTTACAAGCCAAACATTCTGTCTAGTAATTTGTGGCTACATCCTAAGTTTGTTTCCACGGTTTTGGTCGTATTTCAACCATCCGGTAGAGTTGGCCTTCCATCCAACTCGCCACTAGGACCTGAGATATTAATCTATTCATTCATGTAAATAACCAGTAGTTTAAGCCCATTTTTTCCCCATTAAAACACCAACTATCTGTTGGTCACCCATTTGGCGCAACTAACTCATCCGGAGGAGTTACGGCAACATCCAAAGCCCCACATACACCTTGTATGTTGACTTACCCAACAAAGTACTATGGTCATAGACCTCAAGCTAAAGATTTATTCAACATCATACTAACTTTACTTAAAAGTTCCAAAAAAGACTAAAGTAACCGTAAATAGTCAACACTTATATGAATTACTCTTATATATATATATATATATATATATATATATATATATATATATATATATATATATGTGTGTGTGTGTGTGTGTGTGTGTGTATTAATGGCGGTGATCCTGAAAATAAGCGTAAGAATTTGAGAAGAAAGTAGCTCATATATATATGAGTATCCTTATATAATACTAGTATTGACGTTCGCGGGAGAAAATAAGAAAGCAAGAAGTACACGATAGTCGGGATGGCCAATATATAACCGACCGATATAAGGAAAATAGTATGACGTCATAAGATAGACGTAGGAGGGTGAAATCATAACCAAGCATTATATACTAATTATTAGTGTAATAGCAATAGGGATGCAAAAGAGAGCGTATAAGTTACCTGGGAGCAAGCGCACACGGATATCGGACAATGGTAAAAGACTCTTAAATTTTTTCAAAAAACGGTTATAGTTTAGGTTTTGAAAACGACCTAGTTCTCTATAACCAGTGGCTCTGATACCACTCTGTAACACCCCTAAAATCACAACAACGTAGCAGAATACCACTTGGGGTGCTACTTCATAGTTCATACATACAAGTTACAGAAAACAACCTCAAAAAAGATGTTTAATAAAATGTCACATTCGATTTAAATAAATTAGAGTAAATTCAGGTCCCAATAATTTCTTTTTAATAAAAGTTACAAGAGTTCAAACATGTCTCATTTGAGTATTTAAAGAAAAATGGTTGTCGAATGTGAAGAAGACCAAGTCTTTAAAGTTTTGATATCCACGCGACTCGAAAGCTCCCAATGCTCAATTAACAAGATAATAACCTAAGAAAGTACATGCAAAAACGTCAACAATAATGTTGGTGAATTCATAGGTTTAAGTAAAAGCAGTATTAAAATAGTTCAAGTAATATTTCTGTAAGAAAAGTAGCGTTACAACATTTCAAAGTATTATTTCTAAAATCCAAGTAGTGATTTAATACATCGAGTAATGTTTAGTAAATCCATAGAGTTTATAATAAAGAGTAAAAGCAATTTAAAACACAAGTATAGTTCAATAGGGGACATTGCAACGAATACAATGTATCAATTCATCTTTATCGCATTGAGCTCATGACACCGAACCTTGACATTAACACATATCTTGTATGTAAATAAAGTTGCCCCTGAACTAGGTATTATTGCCTCTTACCTATGGTTCTCAATACAAATTATCCATTGACTGGGTACTCTCCTCTGGATTCATACCCCTGGACAGGGCCGTCAAACCCAAAGATCTATTTATTTGTACTAACGCTCACCCATTATAGGCAATTAACGATTCATGAAATTAAGGACTTTGGAAATAGCGACTTGTGCAGATAATTTCATAATCGGGTCAGGCATACCCTTCAAGCACTTGTGTTCCATTAGTAAAACAATTAATGTATTCAAAACTCACGGTTTTGTAAATAGAAAATCAATGATCTCAAATCATGTAGTAAGCAAATCAAGCTTTAATAAAGATAGTCAAGTAACGCTTAAGTAGTGGAAATCAATAAGTTTTCTTAATAAAATGAGCATGTATTCTCACCCCAAAAACAATTTATGAAAACTATTAAAAGGGAAAAGTTGGGGTTATGAACTCACCGTATTAGCAAGGAGATCAAAAGTAGATGAATCTTTGGATGAGAGAAAAGTACGCCTAAGAACCACCTAAAAAGGCATGACGCAGTCTTAACTGCTTCATTGGTGCTGCCAATGATATTGGAAGACACAAAAGCTACATTATGTGTGTTTTGGCTTGTGCTAGATGACCCTATGACTTCATCTTCATAAATCTTTAGATTGTTGTACAAGTCGTCTATGCTTAGAGTTTCTAAATTTGGATTGTTCCTCTAAATCAGGGTATGAGTCTTCCACTCAGATGGCAGACTTCTTAATAACTTCAGATTCAAATCTTCTTGAGAAATAGTTTCTCCATGGATCTCTAGCTGACTGATAAGCTTTTGTAGCCTATCATAAATCTGATCAAGTCCTTCTGAGTTATTTCCATTGAAACTCTCAAATTGCTATTTAAGAAGTGTATTCTATACTTTCTTTGACTCCTTATTATCTCTAAACCTCTTCTCTATAGCTTCCATCAAAGACTTTGCACTTTTGTAAGAGTCAAACTTTAGTTTATATTCATTTGGAAGAGCCATCAACAGAATACCTCTTGCCTTTAACTCATTCTTCGTTGCTAGTTTCTGATCTGCAGTAGTAGGAGGTACTGCTATCTCAACATCATCAATAGTTCTTGTTAGAAAAGGTGAGTCACCATTTAAGATTACTTCCCAAAGAGCATAATCAATCATTAAGAAGTACTGTTCGATCTTCATCTTCCAAAGTTCAAATTCTCCTGGATTGAGCACTGGAAGTTTTGCAACAGCAACCATTGGTGCAGATACTGACTCCATGTCTTCACAAACAAATAGATCTGGTATATGTAGATTGTTTCTTCTTATTCAAAGTTTCTCAACAAGCTCTGATAACCATTTGTTGATTCAACTTGAATAGATCTTGCTTAGCTTTAAAGAGGCTATTGTAAGAATAAATCCAAGACAACTATGATAGAAACTTTGATTGAATATATCAAAGACTATGCGGAATCTAGTCTATGATACTAACAAGAATAAGTAATAAAATAGTAACAAATAAGATTGTATCATACCAAACTTAAAGCCTCAATATATTAATACGAACACTCTTGATAGTGTTAGGGTTATACAAAACCTTGAAGCTATAAATGACTGTATAGAATGAGATATCAAACTACATACCTTAGGGTCTCCATTTATACACCAAGGAACCCTAATGGGCTTATAATACGTTTCTTTTCTATCATATCTTTTCCTAAAATATCTCATTCTTATCACATAAGCAGTACTAACATATACACTAACAGTACTAACTTATAACTAGCAGTAGTAATATTCTCTAACAGTAGTAACTAATACTAGCAGTAGTAACTTTACAACTAGCAGTAGTAATGACTTAGAATATTTTCTCTAAACTTCACCAGCAGTAGAAACATAACCAGCAATAGTATCTTCATAACTAACAACAGTAACTTCAACAGCACTAAGATGTCTTTTAATCCCAACAACTTTAAACTCTATGGATTGGAATAAACTTTAGAATAACTATTTACCCAGGGAATCTATCATATACAAACGGTCATCGCAGGCAGTTGTAGGTCGATTACTCTTTTGGGCTGGTCATGAAAGGTTTGTTCATGATGATGGTGTCACCTACTTGTTTCATTTGATTTGATTTCCCATGCGTTTCAAGTCCATGACATAGATTTCATTTTTAGAGACGGCCTAACACTCTCAATGTGTATTTCAAGTCTTGGAAACTCTGTAATAGTAACTAGAAATACCATTGAAACTGATTACTATCTGTTTTGTGGTTGGTCTTTATTGGTTGATGTTGAATCTGTAACATCGTTTACCAAACTTTTCGCCATTCCCACCTTTAATTATGTTAAGTTACTTGGTTTTACTAATGATGAAATACCATTACCAATAGTTGAAGTACCAGGGGCCCACTAACGTGCTAATTATGTACAAGTGTACAATCGATTTACACAATTACTTTAGAACCTCAGTATCGAAGGAGTTGCTGGTTCTTTCTACATTGGTTCATACAACGAATCACTAATTATTCTACCTTACCCAGATCGTAAACTATATTATATGTTCTTAGCATAGTGTTTGTATCCCGGTAAGTTTATGTAGAATTTGTTTTTCATTCTACAATGTATCATTTTCAGCTAATATGAACCTTGTTACTTTGTTTTGTCATACCTTTTTTATTATGAACCTTATTATAAATGCACCAATGTTTGATTGAGCAGGCTAATGTTGATGGATCCTGGAGGAAATAAATGTTGTCTTTATGAATGTGGTGGATGATATCAGTATTTGTTTGTTTAAATTTCATAATTATGTTGTCCTAGTTTAAAACATGTGGTATTTTATGGTAATTTATCTTGTAAAAACAAAGACATATTGTTTTGTATGCTAAAACACTTATGCTATGTTAGCATTTTGGAACTAAACAATCCCATATCATTTTTGTTCAATGGTGGAAGATTCACAATGTCCAAATTAACAGTATAAGTGACATTCTCTCACTTGCAATCCGTACAAGCATCTTGTCTAATCTCACTAACATGTTTGAGACTGTGGTTCTTTCCACCATGTGGATTTTTGATTGGTTTGATTGACTTTTAACCCTTGTAACGCTCTTTTCATTTTTGTAATTGTTTTTGCTTATATTCTTGCTATGCTCCTTTAATATAATTTTTTCTGTTCCAAAAAAATATGCTACATTTAGACATAATTGACAAAGAAATAAATGTTTTAATTTTACAATTAATATTTGTACTTATAGTAGTACAATTGGTTATTTAGTAGGTGTATATGTTTATGAGAAAAGTTAAAATTCCAAGGGGACTAGTAGTTGAGGAGATAGGGCGACTAGTAGGTGTGGGTATTTATGGCAAATGTTTGAATAAGATATTTTCAATGATCATTGAATAACATTACATGTAAAACATAACATAATGAGCTCTCCTTCATCCTCAAAATTCAAGGTATTTTTGTTTATGAAGAAATCAAATGTGGAGTATTACTACCAAAGAATATTACTCAGTCAAATTATGTGAGTTACGTATGAAAAAAGTTCAATGTTGAGGATAACAAACAAATTTTGTTATCTTACAACATTGGTTCAAACTCAATCAACATAATCGACGACGATGATGTAGATTATTTCTTGAAGGAAGTTTTAGAATCAGGTGATGTAGTTAAGAGTGTTTTCATAAAATTCTTTGAAAAAACCCTTGAGGTAACTCGTTCTTCATCTTCTAAACCCTTAGATATTGATCTTAATATCCCTTTGTTTGATGAACAAGTTACTCGTGAATGGAAAAAAAACACTAACGTATATGCCAACCACCCCACATGCATTTATTCTTGATCTTAAAACTAGATATTACCGTAACCATGGTGTTAAGTTAGCTGCACATAAGATATTTGATGATAAGGAAGCCTGTATGTAAAGAGTAGGAAAAAATTTAAAACAAAAAAAAAATGTTAATCATTGGCTAAGAATATAAGGTTGTTAAATCTTGCACGAAAAGGTATGCGGTAGAATGTGACCACCTAGAATGTTATCGGTACATATTCAATTGTAGGATTAAGAATGATATTGGGTTTAAAATTACTTACATTAATGACAATCATACATGTTCTAATACCCAATTCTATCCTAATCTCGTAACGCTACAGCAAAAATGTTGGGTCAATTGATACTTCTAAAATTCAGGAATGTTACTAGGGTATATAGACCAAAGGATATTATCAATGATCTGAATATAGACTTGAATATTAACGTTTCATACAAACGAGATGGAAAGGGAAACAGTTAGCATTTAAGTCAAATCAAGGCTTCCCTATCGCTTCATTTGCTCAGCTACCTTATAATTGTTATAACTTAAAGCTGGCTAATGATAATACGGTTACACACATTAACACTGATGATGAAGGACGTTTCAAGATGTTCTTCATAGGATTTGGTGCTACGGTAAGAATATACTATGTTTTATATTTGTTAATTGTTGTTTATCTAATATACCTTATGTTATGTATGTTTGCAAGTCTAGTACAAATATTCAGAATAAGTTAACATATACTTACAGCAACATAAACTGCCAAGTATAATGACATAACATAATATTATAGAATATAAATGTTTAAGGTTCCTATCGTAACATTACCAAAACATGAACAAGCATACCATAAAGTATTCACATGCACATACATTATGCATCATACTAGTTTTTAACTACACATACACTGTCATAAACATGAAAGTACTTAATTTTGTTCTTTAGACAATTAGATATTACCAAAAGCTTTTGTTGATTAATAAAGGATACCAGTGGATAAATAGACAACACCATCATTCAGACTCCACCTGCAATTTCATTGAAGATACAATCACAAGTTAATACCTAGGAAGGTACATTATGTTTAAATACAATAAAGTAACCAAGTAAGCCGACACACCTTCACACTTGTTCCTTGCATTTTCCTGCTTCGAACACCCTTTTTACTAACCATTTCTTCCTTCCCTCCAACATTATTAAAACTGTTAGGTTCGGTTCCTGATGTAACACCCCCAAAAATGCGTCAATAGCAAGAAATGTGTCCGGATCGTTACTTCATAATACAACATCCAGCTCAAATACAAAGAGAACGACCTCTAAAGTGTCGTTTGAAAAGTATCCGTGATGTTCTTGAAATTGAAATAACATGTTGTCCAATATTTGCATCACAATGAAAAGCTTAGAAAATAACCCAATGAAGATTTGATCATTTGTATGTAAAGTAGAAATCCATACTGAAATCTTGTCAAATTTGAACACCATAGCACATCAATTAGAAGCCAAGCATCTAATTCACTTGAGAAAAACATGCTTAAAAGTGTCAACAATAAAGTTGGCTGAGGTTCATGAGAGTTTTTGAAATGTAATAAATGTAATATGTTGGAATCCAAAGATTTATAAAGTAATATGACCATTTCAAACCTTATATAATCGCCAAAGAATGTAAAGAGTAAATGTAGAACCAAAGAGTTTAGTGATTTTTGCTTCGAGACGCAATATAATGAAAGTGTTCAAAATTAGGTAATGTTCCAATAAGTAGTATGGACATGATATCGTTGATTTTTTCACAAAATATATTGGTTCTACTATAAAAGCGACATTACCGACATAAATCAAATCTATTAATTTCACAAGCTCATGACATGAAGCTCGACATCTATGTATGCAATTAATGCAATAAAGGCCCGTGTAGATGTTCAAACCGTAACAACCAAATTAGTTCCGCATGTAGCATACGTGTTTCAGTACGGTCGAAACTAGTGAGAGCTACTCACCCGAACAGGGATGTCAATCCCAAATAGATCTATTTATACACTCGTGCTCCCTCAACCGGTCCTCCGGTCAAGAATTTAACAGTTCATGATAATGGGCAATGGTGGGTTATTTTACTTAGGCACATGTAAACAGGAGATGATAACTGAAAACACTTGTGTCTAATAAAAATTAACCATTGTATTCGTAAATAGCTTTGAGTACTTAAATCTATAAGTAGAAAAGAGTGTGATATAAATCAAGTAATTGAGTTTGTAATGAGTATGTAAACAATTTCGTAAACGTGTATGCAAATGGGTATGTAACAAAGTATGAAACCAAGTTTGTAATCAAACCATGTATTTTGTTTTGTAATGCATTGCAATCAAGTATGTAAACCAAGTGTTTTAGAATAGTAGGTAAAAAGAAATTGTAAATGAGTATGTAGAACAAGTTGTATTGAGCATAGTATTCTCCCCCAGATCTGGTAAAGTAAATGAAAGATAAATTGAAATAGGGGCAAATAAACTCACCATAAGTTGCATGATTGATTATCTAAAATAAATAAGTGAATCGACCTCAGCAATCCGAATCAACCTAATTTATTAGAGGTCTCATAAGTATAATGTATTAATATAAATAAAACATCACATTTTATATAGTTACGCACCACCAACCAATAGTTTTTTATTAAATCTTTTAAAAGTAAATTAATATTAACTCGAGCTTTTTTACTAAAAGTATGAGTGTATTGGTATCCGTAAAGAAAATATTACTGTTTTCGTTACTAATGACCATTTGTAAAACATCAAAACCTAACTAACTAGTACATTTGTTACTACCCGTACTACTATAACATTACAGTAGTAATCATTATTGCCTACCAGTACAAATGAAAATATTACTCTATACCAGAGAAACTACTAAGCTACAGTATAATTGACAGATATTAACTACCAGGAGTAACTAACTAATGCCTACCAGTAGTAATGACGATATTACTCTACCAGGAGTAACTACTATGCTACCAGTAGTAATTGCAATATTACTCTACCAGGATTAACTACTATTACTGTAACACCCCCAAAATGGGTCGCAGCGGAATAAGGATCCGGGCATGTATACTTCAAGATCAACAACACAAAAAAAAATATATAAGAAACACACAAAAGTCGTTTAGATTGATACATTTGGATTTAAATAAAAAGTCATAATTACAAAAGCATATAGCTTTACTTGTTCTTTAATTAACATTTACACAAAAGACTACATAGATTTCCCCCCAAAACATGATGCACCTATGTCCTTTAACATTGCAATCCAAAACCATAATCTAATGCATCCTTGGCATCTCGTGCCTAATGACCGCCGGAAAAACATTGCTTAAAACGTCAACAAATTGTTGGTGAAATCATAGTTTTCCCTGTATTTAAAATTATGCATGACGCAAGATTATTTCCCATGAAGTTACAACATATGCCAACATCACAAAACCCAGTATATGGTATTGCACTAAGCTCAAGACATCCAGAAGCTCAACTTATAATTTCTAATTTAAGCAGTTATTTGCCCGTACAGAATGTTGTAACCCGCAATCATCCAAGTCACGACATGGTCAACGTCAGTTCCCAGTGAAGTATCTAATCACCCAAACTGGAGGATAATCCCAAAAAAATTTTAAAGATCCATTTATAAAATCATTCGCGCTCACATAATGTAATTCACACCTACATCTATGCAATTAACAGTTCTTGAATAATGGGCTCAGGAGGGTTTTTATTGCAACTTAGGCAAACACAGAATAATAATATATATCACTTTCACACTTGCGTCTAATTTATAAAAAAAACATGTTTCCACCCCAATAATATCAAATCAGTAAAACTGTAAAAGTGGGGCTATGAACTCACCTTGTGTACAGGTAGTCCAAATAACCACAAATAAAATGTCACGCAAGACGATAAATGCAACCTATTTAAATCAAGGCCGTATAAGTACTGAGTACTTAATTTAATAACATTGAATATAATCTTATAGTTTTGTTTACAAACTAATCGTACTATCGTTCGGGCTATCATAATTTAAGAGGTCATGACATGACGTACGAGGAGTTAGGACACTTTAAATCGTAAATCCAACAACTCATCGATACGCCATCCGAAGAGCCCATTCTGAGAACTCCCTAGTAACTAGAGCCTTTGATAACCAATCAAATTTCTATATAGCATAATCACCGACTAATCGTTTTAGTAAAAAAATATTAAAAATTGAAAACATTTATAAATTTACTTTTCGTAAAAATGACCTAATTTGGTCTTTTAAAACCCTTGCTCGCGTTTCTTATGCGCAAACGTCTTCGTAGTAAGACGAGCGATCAAATTATATACATTTTCAATTTATTTAAATTCCTGAGATGAATAGTATAATTTACTGTCACAACAGCTCATTTGTCGTTTAAGGCTTTAATTAGCGTAAACCGTAATCGCAATAACTTATTCCGTTTAATCCCTATTTTAGTGATTCCCTTCGAGTACGTTTTTGTTATTAAAGAGGTATTATATTTTATAGTTATTACTACTGGTAGTATATTAGTTACTCCTGGTAGTGTTATAGTTTATTTTCTAAGTCTGACCCGACTATAATGACCCACTAAATCACATTTTCATGACTCGGGTTCTAAAGAGAATTTATGCGAAACGATATTTTGAACAACTTTCCAGTTCTGTCCGAGACCCGAAACTCGACCGAAATGGGCGAAAAAGCACTCGCATCAGATCTGATGCAGTGTATTAATTACCAAAAAGCCAGATTTTGCCCCCGCCTTACGACCCGTTATCACTCGCTTTTAGACTTAAAGAACCTCGCGGGGAAGTAAAACGACCTTCCGAACGACTTTCATGTTTCGGCCGAAGGCCGAAACGGACTCGAAAGTGCCGCAAATACCATCTTAAAATCCTGACAGAAACCACTAACTTAACAAATGCTGGATTTTTATACCTCGAATATATACCTCGTTTTCGCTCTAACTTTTTCGTTATAAATCCGTTTGACAAGTTTCTTATCATTTTGGAATCGTCATGAGGCGTATTATTTTTATATGAGGTCAAACCCACTGTATGAAATTCGAATTAAAACAGCCCTAAGTGGTGATTTAGCCATAAATAACATATTACACATAAAATAATGATAATAAAAAGTATAAAGGAATTAGGAAGACCTTAGGGATGATGTATGAGATGAGAAATAAGTGCTAAACCCGTGTTTAGACTCAAAACCAAAGCTTACAAGCTTATAAACTCTAGATTAGGTTTGAAACCCTAATCTTCCCTTTTCTTGATTAAAGCTTGAATATGGTTAACCAATGCTTGAAAACACTTTAGTGTGTCTTAGGATTGATGTGTATAGGCTTGTATGGATTGTAGAAAAATTTTGTATGATTTGTTTGGGTAGCTTATTCAAGCCGTGGGTTTTGGCTAGGAAAGGAGAGAAAGAAATAATTTTTCTAAGTGAAAGTGTATGAAAAGTTTACTTAAGAGTGCATGTATTTATAGGAGAAGGAAACTAGATATTTGTGTGTCTAGTTGATCATGTGAAAGGTGGCAAGGATAAGAGTGCAAGGAAGAAAAGCTAGAGCTTATCTTGGATAAGAAAAGCTAGTCATAGATGAGTCATGGTTCAAGTTGCATGCTAGATCTTTTACAAAGCTTCTTGGTGACTCTTCTTGGCTTATCCTAGTCATTATACACGAAATATATGTATATGAATAAGCTAGATATGTATTTGATCATTTATATAATGTATACTTGCATTATATGAAGTATAATGTAGTATAGACTTAGAAAAATGTATAACTTGTACATTGAAAGTTATGATTTGAATTCCTTCATAATGAATATGTATAAAGTGATAAATACTTGAAGTTTTAAATAAACTTTAAGTATTGAGTATAAATTTTGGGTATTTGATGAAGCGTAGATAAGTTAACGTGCTTCCGGGAAGGCTTAAACGTACTTTATCGCGAAACGTAAACACTTAACGTAACCAATAAAAATAAAATGTGCAATGATAATAATTATCCTCTAAATAATCATATAACACTTGCTTGATGTAAACATTTAATTGTTTAATGCCCGTTTACATTGTATGATCATTTTCAGTTTACGCGATTTAGCTTAACGATTATGATTTAAAAGCAAACGCGTAAAACCCTAAAAATAATTAGTGGATTAAATAATGTCATACAATGACCTAAAACATGAGGTGTTATAGTCTTCCCCCGTTAAATGAGCCTTGTCCTCAAGGCTTATCACACGACACTTGATGATGGTGCGGTCTTGGTGAAGAGGTGGGGATATTTCTTCCTGAATTGATCTTCACTTTCCCACGTAAACTCAGGACCTCTCTTGGAGTTCCATCGAACCTTGACTAATGGGATACGGCTTCGCTTCAACCGTTTAACTTCACGATCTGTGATCTCTATAGGTTCCTCGACAAACTGAAGCTTGTCATCAAAATGAAGTCCATCCAACGGAACGGCTAAGGGTTCGTCGGCATGAAACTTCTTTAAGTTGGACACATGAAATGTATTATGAACTCTGCTCAGCTCCTCAGGAAGCTCGAGCTTGTATGCAACGTCTCCAACCCTTTTTATTACCTTGAAAGGTCCAACAAACCTGGGATTTAATTTCCCTCGTTTGCCAAAACGTACAACCCCTTTCCAAGGCGAAACCTTGAGCATCACTTTATCTCCAACCTCAAACTCCATCGGCTTACGCTTCAAATCAGCGTAGCTCTTTTGTCTATCACGAAAGGTCCAACAAACTTGGGATTTAATTTCCCTCGTTTGCCAAAATGTACAACCCCTTTCCAAGGTGAAACCTTGAGCATCACTTTATCTCCAACCTCAAACTCCACAGGCTTACGCTTCAAATCAGCATAGCTCTTTTGTCTATCACGAGCAGCTTGCATCCTTTATTTAACTTGAATGATTCTCTCAGTCGTCTCTTGCACTATCTCTAGACCGGTGAGTTGAACTTCTCCAACCTCAGCCCAACAAACAGGTGAACGACATTTTCTACCATAAAGTGCCTCAAAGGGTACTTTGTCCGTACGGTTTGCGGCATGATATGCAGTACTCATATCTAAACTTGAACCTAAAGACTTTTGAAGTGACCTCCTGTAATTTGATGCGAAACCGCAGGGTCACGGTTCACAGATTATTTGAATACAGATTCCATGCTTCGTGACTACCTCCTTTAGGTACATTCTTGCCAGTTTATCCATAGGATCTGTTTCCATACGTTGGCGTTAAAAATGCAACATTATGTAAGTCGGGCAACGATCACCCATATCAGTGTCATAACCTTGTGATGACTTAGGAAGCTTCGTGACAAAATCCATCGTGATGTTTGTCCCCACTTCCATTTAGGTTATGGTTGCACTAAACAGCCGATGGTCTTGATGTTCGGCCTTGACCGTAGCACAGGGTCAAAACACTTGCTAACATAGGTGGCGATGTTTGATTTTATATTATGGGCACAACCAATATAGTTTCTTCACTCATCCTGGTACATCTTGTCAGAAACCGGAGGAATAGAGTATTTAGATTTGTGGGACTCGTGCGTTTGATCACAGTCTTAAGTCGCCATAACATGGTGACCAACTCCTGCCATTTAAGCACATAGTTCCATCCGCACGTGGTTCCAACTTTTCCGTTCTAAGTTTCTCCGGATCTTTTGAATTCTCAACCAATATACCTCCAACATCCTTGGCATGTGCTTAATTACACATACCATTTTCCATTAAAAACGGACTTAAAAGACTAAAAACGTACCAAAGATACATTGTATTTGTATGTTTTAACATTTTGGAATTGTTAGCTAGGAACGGTACTCAAAAAGAAAGCCAAAAACGACCAAAACTAAGCGCGGGATGGATAAAGACAAGTCAATCCGAAGTCAAAGTCAGTGTCAAGTCAAAAGTCAACCACTCATGAAGAAAAATACAACTTGAGGGACCCTAAAACGCCAAACCTCAAAGTTGGTGTTTACAAAAAGACAAGGGTTGTACATCAAAAATTGCGGCGTGAATGTTGAAGTATTAACTTTAGGGCCTGTTTGCTAAAACCCATAAAAGTTGGTATCTTAAAGGGGAAAAGTTTACAATGAAGTTTTAAGAAATTGAATGGGGCACAAAAAGATGCCAACTACAAAGACTATTTTTCAATCCGCCCAAAAAAACCAAGGTACAGAGTACGGGATGTCATTCCCATACCTTCTCCCTGCCAAAACACTCAACACCCTTGAATAGATCATTTCAACCACTCCACTATTTCCCCCCCTCCCAGCTGTATAAGTGCCATGTTGGCAATCCCTTATCACTTTCCAAGCTTTTCGATGGCTGTGATTGACTCCAAAGAAGAACAAAAGAAATTGAAGGCTGAGATTTGTTTAGATTCACCTCACACAACAAACACACTTGTGTTTTTGTCTCTACAAAGAAACACAGTAAGAAAAAGAAGAGAAGAGAGTCAAGAAATAACAAGACCTTAATTCGTTTTAGTTTAATAGGGCCATTGTAACCCAAGTTAGAGAGTTAGTTTTTAGTTTTTAATTTCTTAGAAAATCTTAGCTTAATTTTCAGTCATTTACAGCTATTTATACTTTTTCTTTCAGCTTTGTACTAATTTCCAAGTTTAATAAAGTGTTGAGATATTATGTTTGTTAAAATCCAATTTTTTAAGTTCCATGTTCTCACTTGCTAATGTGGCCTAATTGCATTTGAAAAAAGCTTTCAAAGGAGATTGTTTATAGCTTTTTTGTTGTTTTGTAAAAGAAAAAAAAGATAGTAGTTAAGAGGAAAAATAACAAAAATCAACTCTCTAAAATACCCACAGCTTATTTTATAGGATGTATAAGCCAGTTGAGTTCTGGATGGGCTTATGGACAATTATAGCTTGTCTTTGACAAGCTAGAGCCATTGTAGATCAGCTGTAAAGCGTAAGCGCCATGTTTAGCAAGGGTGTTAGTAAGTCTCTCTTTTTCTTGATTTTCTTTATTATTGTGTAGAACTACTTATAGAGCTTTATTTGTTACTTATATTTGGCTTATTTCATACGTTTATTATGTTGAAGTTTAGTACGTATCCTGCTTAGATTTAGTTCAAAATAATTGATTTGTAAAACTTTCCTAGTTTGTACTAGGTTGCATGTATTGATTAATACTGTTAGATTTCAATTTAGCTTATTATAAAGTGCCTTATCACTGATTAATTCTGTTATAAAGTACCTTATTTTGTCATTTGATAATCTGTTTTTTTTAACAAATTAGGATCCAATCAGCTTGAACTAAAATGATTTGAAAACTTTAAGAGGTTTGTAGAAAAACTAGCCAGGTACTAACTTTTAATAATAGCTGGTACTAACTTTTTAAAGCTAGCGTTTTACTAACCTTTTAGTTATGTACCGGTAGTTCATCAAATTTTTGATCTCACATTTTAGGATAGTTAGATTAGGTTTTAGGTTATGATTTTGAGTATATATGCTAATTGGAGGGTGAACTTGAATCTGTTTAAGGTTTGTTTAAGTTTTGAGCTATTTCAGTAGCTTATTTTAGTCTAAAAATGCTTAATTTTCCATTAAAATTAAAAAAATGTAGTGTAGTCATTGTTTGCTTATTTGTATTAGTTTCAGTGACTTTTTAAAAAGTGAATAGGTGGGTTAATAAGGACTATTAGTGAGCTATTTATAAAAGGCCCAATGTTTTCAAGTTTGGCTTTCTTATTGGTGATTTTAGCTTATTTTGATTTTGGCTTATTTAGAAAAAAGTTAGAGTTTACTACTTTTTGATGCAAATTGAGTTAACTTAAGTTGTGATTGGTTGAAAAAGCGATTTTTTTGGAATCAGATTAAGCAACATTATAAGCTTTCCAAAAGACATCTTCATTTTTGAATTTGTTAGCTTATTTTGAGTTTGTAGTGTCCAAAATACCAAAAACCAAATTGTTAAGCTACTATTATGTCACATCAGCACAGATAACATTCGCTTTTTGGATCTATAAAGTGCACTTATTTCGCAAACGTGTCTTTATTAAAGTTGCTTAAAAGCAGTGTTGTGAAAAATTTCGTGTTTTGAAGTTTTGGCTAAAAACGAATTTTTAATCCTGCACTTTTTGGGGACTTTGACTAGATCGGGGTTTGGGGGTTTTCAGGGTAGGAAGAAAGAAAGATTTATTTTGGTCTTTTGTCACAAATTGTCCCTTGTCGTTGTCCATTGTTATCCTTGTTCATTTTAGTTTAATTATTAGTTTGTTAGTTTTTATTAGTTTAATTAAGCTTTAACCATTAGGTAAAATTTGGGTGTTTTTTAATTTTGTTTAAATTTCTGCTCACTTTTGTTCCACTTAGTGTAATTTTTATAAAAAAATTTAGGTTTCTTTAGGCTCCTCGTTTTACGTTGCCCGTTTTTAGGTTTTAAGTTATATAGCTTTCGTTTTTAGGTTTTATTTAATCGTTTTTGTATATTTGATTGGTAGAAATAGAAAGCTCATCATATCATTGTCATATTCAAACATCAATCATCAATCCGTCATTCGATTTTCCATTCAAGCCTCGTTGGGACATAACGACCCGGGAACTCATACTTCCGATTTCATATGTATTTTATTTAGTGAATTTTGACTTCTTGCCTTGGTCAAAGGTATTTGGTTGAGTGTTTGCTTGCATATTATATATATCATTATTGAGCGAAGCAATTTTTGGCGCCGTTGCCAGGGAGCGCTTTGAAAACGATTATCGTTACGTTTGACAATTTGTGTTTGAATCTGTGAATATTTTCTTCTACAAAAATATAAAAAGTACAAAAATATTTTTCATTTTCTTTTATTAGTATAATTATCATATAAAAAACCAAAAAAAAAAAATCCAAAAATATAAAAACATTGTCCATAAAAAAAGAAATAAAATTCACAAATTGGTAAAATACCAAAATATAATATTCTCAATCGAGGTATTATCACAATAACTTCCGGTGAACTTGTTGGTTCCCAACTCGAACAAAAGATTTAAAAACTTGCCATTTGTGTCTCTTACAACGTACGGCTCACCTCGATTTGATTAACAAACTATAAAGTGGGTATAAGGAGGGTTGTTCCGAGGAACTACGACCCGAAAGGAGAAATAAGCTTCGCGCTATTCCTACTCCTCCGCTCACCTGTGCGTTTATCTTTTTGAGAGCTACCGTGAAGTAAGTAGATTATTTGGTAGAAGTTGTCTTATCTCATTGTCCGGTAAAATACATTGTGAATAAATCATTGAAAAACCAAAAAAAAAAAAAGAGCATGCTTTGGAAGCCCGAGAGGGGTTGTTTGGGGTATGTGTGCATGTCCAGATGGTTCGGGGTTGAAAAGTTGCATCGGGCATTGAGTTAGATGGGACAGAAAGTATTTAGGCGTGTTTGGGTGGGCTGGAGTGTTAGCCCCAGGGTATTGAATGGGGGTGAATAGCAAGGGGTGGTGAGTGAGAGAAATTCATTAATGTTTACTTTAGACTGGTTACATGGAGATTCCACACCTATGAAACAAGCTAAACGAGCTTATATAAGTGGAATAAGGAGTGTTGTTCCAATGAACTACAACCCTAACTGAGAATAATCTTGTCTCGTGCTATTCTCTACACCTCCGCACACGCTGTGCGTATAATCTATATTGAGAGCGACACTCTGGTGAAGTAAGTAGATCTAATGCTGGTTGAAGTGTGTCTTAATCTTCATTGTCCGTGCTAAAATCATTGTGAATAAGATCATTGAATAAAAAAAACAAAAAAAAAACCGCAAAAACAAATCATGTAAATTTTTCTTTTTAATTTCTATTCTGTGGCAAGCGCGGTAGCAGAGAAGCTATTCTGTCATTACGTCCATGTATGCATATCACAACTACCGGCTTGATATAAATGACAACTTCGGTGAAATTTATAAAGCTCCCAACCCAACTCGTTCTTCATCCTAACCGTTGGTTAAACACAAACAAGGATGTGATCGATAGATATATGTCTATCCAATCGTTATGGGCCTGTAATGTATGATACAGTTGCCTGTTGTGTGGTACATATAGTGAAATTACAGTTGTAATGATCAACTCCTAAGCCTTCTTAACGCCAATTTATCTTTTGACTTTTTTCTCCTCATAACTATCTCCTCACGAGCGCGTCAAGGCGGCACGAGACGCGTGACTGACATCCAACAGTCCACACGAAACTTCCTGTAACTCTGTTGAATCACACCAAATCTTAACAAAACTCAATCAATCCTCTCCATGTTTACGATGGATGCTAATTGAGTACTATGGCGCAATTGCTCGAATAAGCACCCACCGAGGGTTACGAGATGCGATCGTTTGCTCCGAAATTACTGAGGGGCGCGTGTTGGGGGAAGTGAGAGGGCAGGGGGGTAATGGCCCTGATTTAATCAGGTTAACGAGATGGTATAGGGCCTTTAAAAATGGCTAAGAGTTCACAAATCAATTCCGTTGATGGTTGACAGTTTACCAAAAACTGTATGGTAATTAACTCACCATATTTTTAAAATAAAGAGTTAACTATCCCAGAGCAAACGGCTACTGGTAAAGGAACATCAAATCCGTTGATGGCTGGTAGTTTGCCAAAAACTACAAAGCCAACTTAGTTGGATTGTTGCTGAAAAGATGTTGCTGTGTTGCTGAGAAGACAAAGTTGCTGCTGAAGATGGATAGTGTTTAAAGATCAAGATATGTTAAAGTGTTTGGATACATCCTCTATGAATTTAAGAAGATAAACCTGAAGAAACATGAAGTTAAAAGAGTTCAACATTCATGTTTAAGGGAGGATTGTTGGGAATTATGTTTTCCTAACTTAGTACCGTTAGTAATAATAGTTAGTACCGATAGTTATAATTAGTACTGACAGTACAAAGTGTTAAGTACTGATCAGATATTTGTACCGTTAGTAGAAATTAGTTAGTACCGTTTAAGAGATATGTATGAGATATTTTAGGAAAAGATATGTATTATCTTTTACGCGTTTTGTAAGCCTGTTAGGGTTTATCCTTGGTTTATAAAAGGATCCCTCATGGCATAGTAAGAGATACGAGTTCAACATACATCTCATACAATCATATCTCATAGTTAGTAATCTGTAATCACTCAAAGCAGATTAATAGAAATTATTATTTAGTTTTTCATTGTTCTTCTTAGTACTTGTGTTAAGATTCCGCATTAGCACATAGTATTCATAGTCAGTGTTTCTATATAGTCAAACTGTATTTATACAAGTTGGCTATCACCCTTAGTAGGCTGCAAAGATCTATTCAGTTAGGGACTCACAAGTGGTATCAGAGCCTGTGAGAAACTCTAAGTAAGAAGAACAAACAAAACTAGTTATACATCTCTGAGTAAGAAGAACAAACATGTCTGCATCACAAGATGAAATTCCACCACCACCACCACCTCCACCATCATCATCACAAACACCAACACAACAAACCCCTCACACTTGCATCAACTCGATACATTCTATAATGCCCTAAATTCAAATGATCAAGATTCATTGAACTCCGCTGCGGGTGGTAACATTTTGGATAAAATGCCACGAGAATGCCTAAAAATCATCAAAAGTAAATCCAAAGTTCGTCAATCATGAAGCAAGGCCATTGTTTCCAAAGTGAGTACGAGCTCTTCTACCCCTGCAGTTTCATCCGATGTTGCTGAGCTGAAAGATATGGTTAGAGCATTGATTCTCGATAAGAAAAACCAAACCCCGGCTCCCATAAAAGCGGTTGAGAAAAGTTATGTAACTTGTGGGGGAGGTCATTCTTACCAAAATTGTCCAGCCACCGATGGAAACATTTATCGTGACAATATCCAAGAGTATGTGTCACAAGCCGCTGCGGCAAATTTCAACCAAGGAAATACCGGTTACCGACCTCAGATGGTTGCAAATCAAATTCGACCTCCCGGTTTTCCTCCCATTCAAAGCCATCAAGGAAATAATCAAAACAATTTCAATCGGGGAAACAATTACAATCAAAACCGAGGGAACAATTTCAACCAAAGCCAAGTTTACCGTCCCCAGGTTAATCAACCACCAGCTTACCAAGCTCCTGTTCCTCAGACACATAGTGTGTCCAAAACTGATTTTGACAACTACGTCAAGGCTAATGATGCAGTTCTGAGGAACATGCAAAACCAAGGCCAAACCTTACAAAACCAAATGGCCAATTTAACGGACATGCTTTCCAAGTTTGTGACTTCTAATACCGCCTCTACTTCAGGTTCGGGAACTCTCCCGGGTAACACCATTACCAACCCGAAGGAAGATTTGAAAGGTATCACCACCCGAAGTGGTGTTGCATATCAAGGACCCGCGATTCCTTCTACTTCATCTTCTCCTCCGAAAGTGATGAATCGTGATACCGAGGTTACAAAGGACACGATGCTTCCTACTAATAACGGAAGCACCGAAGACGTCCAACCTCCGGTTATTCAAGTCCAATCTCAAAATCCAACTTCCGAGCCCGTTGTTGATCCCGTTAGTGCTCCAATGCCTAACCAACGAACATCAATTCCATTTCCTTCAAGAAGAAATGATGAAAGGCGCCGTGAAAAAGCTAACGATCAAATTGAGAAATTCTACGAAATCTTTAGAGATTTGAGTTTCGAAATTAGCTTTACGGATGCCTTGACCCTTATGCCGAAATTTGCCTCGACTCTAAAAACTTTAATCGGAAACAAAGAGAAGTTGAGTGAAATGGCTAGAACTCCATTGAACGAGAATTGCTCAGCAGTCATCCTAAACAAGTTACCGAAAAAACTTGGAGACCCTGGCCGATTTCTTATTCCATGTGAATTTTCTGGGATTAATACATGCAACGCCTTGGCCGATCTCGGCGCAAGCATTAATCTTATGCCATATTCCGTCTGGAAAGATCTCTCTCTTCCCGAACTAACCCCAACTTGCATGACGCTAGAGCTAGCAGAGAACGAGTTGGTGAATTAGAGTTTCAAGAATCAAGGTTTAGGTATGTTTCAATTAAGCTTTTGTTTAGTTTTTTTTAAACATGTAACAATTAATATGATGGATCATTATGGTTTATAAAAACTTCAGTAATTAAGGATTTTTTGATCATATTAGAGTGTTTAATGTTCAATTAGGATCTTATTGGTGTAAGCGGTTAGGTTTAAATCGCGTTAATTTATGATTTAGAGTTGAGTAGAATTTAGGTCTGTGTTCAATTGATGATATGTAGATGTTAAAAACGTGTTTTGATATGATTCAAAAACCTAAATTGTAGTTCAAAGATTTTAGTTTTCAAAAAGTCCGGCCTCGTTTGATTTGGAGTTCTGGAAGTTGGTTAAATATTGGTTACAAGAAAAGTTGTCAAAACAGTAAATACGGGTCAGATTTAGGTCATGTTTAGGAGGGTAAAACCCTAACTTAAAAGTGGAATTAAGGTTAGCCAATCTACAGTAATTAAGTTCTATATGTATATAAAGAAACCCTAAAAGTAGAGATTCTGATTATGTGTCTAAGTATGATAGTTAGAGCCATACTTTTTAGTGTGCAATCAGATCCGAATTGGGACAGTTTTGAAGTTGGATTTTATTTGGGATAGTTGTGGATGTAATGAGTGGTTGAGAATCACGAGGTAGTTATTAAACTCATAGAAGAACTTAGATGATTTTTGGTATAATTTATGAAGGTCAGTAAGTAAGGGTTTTGAGAGGGTAAAGTCACACTAAAATTCTGCATTTTTAAACAAATTGTAGTTAACTAGTGTAATGAGTTAATGAAGTGGTTAAGGTTGGGCATGGTCTTGGGGTGACCCATGATGGTTAATCAAACCCCTATACATCCATCATATGTGTGTTACATGGACTAGAGCTTTTAGCTTGGTCGCGTGTAACCGTGTTTAATTATTTGTATAGTTGCGTGATAGGAATTGGAAGCTGCGTGTTGAGCATTCAGGTGAGTTACATAGTCTCACTTTTTACATTGTTTTAAACTTGGGATGGAAATGATACAAGTGTTTAAATGAGTTTTGAATTCCTGTTATTATGTGTTAGTGTAAATGCATGGACTATTATGTGACTAATGTGCGTTATGTGCTACATGTTTTGAGATGTGACATTGTTATGTGGCCTATTTAGGTGGATTACTTGAGGGTATCCTTGGCATGAGCTAGAGGGAAAGAGAGTTGGTATTATCCAAGGGCGATATGGGTCGTCTGCTTGGCGTTTAAATGATTGATTTGATTTGATTTGATTGAATTGCATGTTAGCTTGTATGTTAGTTAACATAATTGTCATGCAAGCATATTGTTTTATAATTGCAGGAATTGGTTAAATTATTTTGGTAACGGATTGAATATGTGTGTCTAAAAAACTATGTTTCTCACCAACCATTGTGTTGACGTATAAGCATCATTTTCAGGTATTCAGCATGATGAGATTAAAGTTAGGAAAAGTGGCTAGATGGACCGTAGGCAGCTGGTGAAGTTTAGTTATCTAGATTTCGTTATTTGTTGGATGATAAATGTTATTTGTTTTGCTTTTCATTAGGATGTTTTGAATATTTGCATGTCATGACATTGGCATGAACTACCTTCATTTAAATGTTAGACGCCTTTTAGATTTTGTTGATGTGTTTGGGTATTTTCATGACACTGTGTGTCTATACCTTGTATTTTATGCATGTTTTAGTTTTTCTTATAGACGCCAAAGTGTTGTGATGATTCCTATTCTCGTCGCACCTCGCGTTTCCGCCTTGGTGGGGTGTGACACTTTAAGCCACAGTTTGTTTTATCAACATTTACTCAATTAATGGTAGATTGTTTCAGGGTTGAACTTGATTTGCATATTTTGAAGTGGGTTGTGTTTTATATCATTTAGGTTGTAGTTGACATTTTTAGCTTGGGTTCAAAAAAATATTTGCACTTTTTGGAGTAACAATTCATTTGTTTGCATGAATGTGGGAATAGTTAATGCTGTTGCCTATGAAATCTATATAAGATTGTATAGATTATTTACATGTTCTTAAGAAAAGCTTTTATAACATAAACCTGGTATGGGTTTTCAATCTTATAAACATTGGAGTGAATGGTACAATAGAACATCAGTATGCCATTCACCCTTTCCATGATCAATGGTGCCGCCGTTGCCATGCCAACTGCACCGGTCCTCGTCCGCCATTCGTTTTCAGCCAATGCACCAACTGGTGTTGTTGGTATTTTTCTTTTGAGTGAGGGAGTATTTTTTAAGGGTTTTTGTAGACCAGCGTGTACCAATAAATGTTATTAGTTTTTTTTGTTGGGGCTCGATGCATTAAACTGATTAGAATATAATACATTGCCACATCACCGTCACATCACATTTACATTTTACTACATAAAATTTATACAATTTATTAAAGTTCACAAGGTTAAATAAACTTCCACATGGTTGTACATCTTATGTTCGAACAACACACGAACTGTCAAAAAAAGTATTACAAGTTGTTTTGATTACACGACCAATTGTTTTATTACACAATAAAAAGATGAAATAGTCCGTCAAAAGCAAGCGGATGGAGCTGCTCAAATGAAAAGAAATCTTAAGAATTCGAAGAACCCCCTAAGCCGGATACAGGTCCATCATCGGGAGTCAGAAGTTCATCATCAGGATCATAACCAGAAGAGGTCTTGAGTATCTCTTGAACCTCCTCCTTAGTCCTGCCAACTTTTAAACTCTCCGCCTTCAATGACTGACATAACTAAAGCACCAAACCGCGAACATGCGAAAGCAAGCAAAAGCGGAACACCGCGCACATAGATCCTATACGCAACTAAATGACGGATCTTAGGTTATAGTCTAGGCCAACCCACCTAGTTCTCTATAACCTTGGCTCTGATTACCAATCTGTCACACCCTGACAATGGCGGAAACTCGGGAGTGCAACATAATGATCAATCATAACACAAGATACAATATAGAGAAAAACTACAATGCATAAACTTCAAGTGTTACGAAGACCATCAACCTCAAACAAACCTCGAGTGATGTCCCAAATCATAACCAAATCCATAATCTCTTACAATTCCAAATGCCCACACAAGGTCCAAATCCAAACTTAATGCAAAACTTCCAAATGATAAGAACTAAACAAATAAACAAGCAAAGCTTCACATGAAAAATCCACAAGGGATACTTCTAAGCCTGCTATCACATATCACCAACCTATTCATCTTTCACTTCACCTAAAAATGATACTCGAAAACGTCAACAATAATGTTGGTGAGCTCGTAGGTTTGACCTTAAACCAAAAGCTGTGCCAATATCTCAAAATAATGGACAATAGTGCAATATAACAGTGAATATATGCAAATCACCCATGACTTAGCATCCTCGCTAATCATGTAACACGACCTAGCATTCCCGCTAGTCGATCACCATGCCCTAGCATCCCCGCTAGTCATGAAAACAGCATATACCAATGCTCTTGGAATCGCAACTCCGATATGTCACTTACGCACCTAAAGGGCCTACCAGCTAGAGCACTATATTAGAGCAGGACCACACTAGACATGGAAATTCCTTGCCAATCACCCTTGCCATGCCAAACACAGTACACGCAAGTAAAATCGCAACCCTTGACATGCCAAACACAGTACATGCAAGTAAAATTACATCACATATATTCACATAGCAATCATAAGCACATAATTGTCCCAAAAACAAAACCACGTTTCACACAGTTCAAAAGAAAACAGTTTAAAACACATTTGAGTATCATTTTCCCTCAACGAAAAAACAGTAGAAAAAGGGGCTACGAGAACTCACCTCAAGCAAGTCTTAAGCAACTAAATCTCAATCACACAAGCAAATGCAACGATGTCCGCACACGACCTAGTCCAGTTAATGTCCCATTTTAATCATTCATTTCCAAAACAGTCTTCACGTTTGATGCATAGAGGTTAGACGCGTTGTACAATTACCCGTAACAATTTAGTGGTGTGATGGTTGACGTCTCATCCCAAAATATCTTATCAATCCGATATCTCAACGATACATACTTATACTATTTTAAGAAGATAGATAAGTAACATAAGTAAACATTTATAATAAATAATTATAAATATATATATCCTGATAAGTCCATTCGGTAACCTTAGTTACCGTAAAAATAATCATATTGATTGTGCAAATATAGGCACGACCAGGCTTCGATGAGATCGAAGAGTTCTTTGGGTGTTGTTGAGTTGCCAAGCATTGAATAACCTGTGTCAACACAAATGAAAACACTACGTTAAGTGAAGCGTAGGGGGTGTCCCTGCGAATTACCTCCGGCATGAGAGTAAGTATGTGCTTCGTTTTTGGTAAAGTATGATAACGTAAGTAAGTGTGTGAAGAGTTCTAGCCATACCTGGAGCCCTTACCATCTATTTATAGATGTATAAATAAGATGGGACGAGGCTTAGCACAAAGACCGGTGATCGTGGGGGTGTCCCACGATTTAAGGGGTGATTCTTGGGGTTGTGTACCACGATCTCTATTTTGGCGGGAAGACCTTGATGGAGATAGAGAACGTGGGTTTGATTGTCTGACCTTTGCTCTAGTTTCGTCGAAGGCCCACCGCGAAGGGTGTAGGGCTTCGCGTGGCGGATTCCCATGCTGGTAACCATCCCGAAGATGGTTTTACGCCACTCGAAACTATTCGAAGGTTATTGGTTGTAACTGGGAGAAGATCTCATCCGGGCTTCGAAGGGGAGGCCTTCGAACCAGAGAGGAGGGTACGTCATCAAGCCCCTCAGTCGAATGTAATGTATGCATCGATGAGTGCATTGCTTTTGACTATCAATATGCGAACTATGTCATAAGCCATGCTGAAGACTTAGACGTATAATGTACATTGAATGCTACTTCCTCTTAATAGGGGAGTTAGTTGGGTAACGGATAAAGAATGGTCCTTCTCGAGAAATATGCGCGCTCTTCTTTAAATTTCAAACGTCTTTATCGATCCCACCAGACACGTGTAAAGGCCGATTGTTTTCCCTTCGTTGGTATATAAGGATAGTTTCCTCGTATTCAACTTTTACCTTTTTATTCGTTGCCAACTATAGATTATTCTCCTTAAGGTAACTGCTTCTTCTTCCTTCCTTCTATGGATTTCAAATTTACTTTCGCCTCTCAAACATGTACGCTAACAAGAGAAAAACTGAATCAATTTGTTATTGACTTTGACATTCCCTGGGATGTCAAGGTCATTCTTCCCAAGAAGTTGCAGACCATATTAGAAGCCCCTTTGGGTTACGTTGGTCTGTATACTCATCACTTTTCCCTTTCCAATTTAAGGCTTCCTATTCCTCCTTTCATATGTCAAGTCTTGAATTATTTCAAAGTACACATATCCCGTTTTAATCCTTTTGGTATGGTGAAATTGACCACTTTTGTCGTGATGTGCAAAGCTTATAGAGGTGAGCCTACTGTCGATCTCCTTCGGTCTTTTTTAAACCTTGGTCCTGCTGGTGACTGGTCAACTCTTTCTAATAGGGGGAGTGCTGATGTCCCCAAGGCCCTTCTTAAACCCCTAACCCATTTAGAGAATTAGAAAGATAGTTTCTTCTTTATTGAGAACAAAATCATCCCTTCTAACTATCCAAAGCTTCTTCTTGATGAAAATAAGTTAGACAAGAAATCCTTCAAGTATAAAGTTCCTTTGCATCCTGAAATGGATCCTTTATATGACCAGATAGCCACGTATCCTTGTATTGTTTGAACTTTTCCAGACCCCATTCTCTATCTAGCAGGCCTGTAGACTACTTGGAAACATAGTCCTAAGAGGCCTACCATCTATCACCGAGGACAGGGTATATTTGTTTCTTTATGTATCTCGTGGTTTCACTCATTTCTTCTTTCATTTTATTAACATCGGTTTTTTGTAGAAATGGACTTCAGGAGTTTTATGCTTGAAGGGGTTGATGGTGAGCTTAATTTTTTACATGCGGAAGGTGTTAGTGAAGGTCGAAACTCTCCATCTGCAAATTCTGTTAACAATGATGCTCCCATGATTGGTGCTTGATGTAGGTCGTTTTTAGACAATAACAAATAAACCCTCAAATATATTATATATATTTATAAAACATATACGTATACGCAAGCAAAGTATCATACAAATTATTCTTAGGAAAGAATAAAAAGTAATCAACACGGGTATCGTTCTCCTCGGCGAGAGGTGAATGGAAATCTACGTTCAAGTTGTAATCCGAGCTTGATTGTCATTCAAGTTTTTGGTTTTGGTTTTAAACTATTTTTATACTAAAAATTAAACTAATATTAATTCTAAGATTTAAAACTACAAGATTATACTAAAATTGATCTAAAAGATATAAATGACAAATATGCTTGCTAAGTGATGTGAAAAGTTCATTAAGTGTGAATTTAGGTTTATCAACGAATTATAATCCTTATAAAAGATAATTTTCTCACAACGTTAGTTTATTTTGAAAAAAATCTCTCAAAAAGATATTAATTACTAGATGAATAGTTTGACTATTTCTCCGGCTTTTGCCCTTTGAAACATTTAAACTATAAATCTAAATAATCGAATATTATTTATTAATTAAACCCTTTTTCAAATCCACACTTAATTCCCAAATCACTATATCACTCAACAAGCACTAATTAAACTACTTGCTACTCATAATGATAAAATAAGCAAAGCAAAATATTTTAAAAATAAGCTATACTAATTAATTGAAAAAGGATAGAAAATGGAACCGAATTGAAGAGCCGCAAATAAACGAATACCACCCGATTTATTTAGCTAAAGAAAATAATTAAATTCTATCTAGCTAAATAAACCCGTAAGCTCCGCGCCTCATGAGATGACCGGTACCAAAAGCAACAAAACAACACAAACTGTTAACACAGTAAAATTATAACAATTTGCAATTGTAGTGTACATTAAACACATGGCCCAATTTAGACTTCTATAATCTATTTTACAAACCATACGCAGACTACTACCCTAATTACCAAATGAGGCCCGATCTTCCAACTTACGGCCCAATTTAACTAGTAAGGCCCAAACTTTAAACATGGCCCAAGTTTGAACAAATGCCCAATTATGAATGAATTAAAAGAACCAGTTAAGGAAGATTTATACTCAACTATAATAAGCTAAATCAAACGATATAAGCCGAAGAATATGATAAACTTATGGATTAAGCTATGATAACAATCATACGAGCAACTTAATTCAAATGAGCAACGAGCAAAGCAACGATCAAGCATTTAAGATGACAAAATCAAACTAAAATTACAACTACTATAATCGAATGAGCTCTTGAAAATCTAAACGGAACAAATAACTCTTCAAATAAGCAAATGAAAATAAGCTAATAGCACTAATATTACTAGATAAGCACTTCTAAAACCGAGATAAGCACTAAAACTCAAAACCATAATACAAGCTAAGACAAATTTGAGATCTAAAACTAGAAATTCCTAATTAGCCTATATGCACACGAAATTAGCACACAACTAATCGAATAAGCAAACGAGTTTAGCAACTAAAAGATTAAACAAAGCTATAAGCATTTAAACTTTTCAAATGACAAATCGATTTAAGTATTTAAGCTCTCAAAAATCCGATCTAGCAATATAAGCTCACACTAAACCAAATAAGCTGTTTAGAAACTAATCTTAACAGAAAATATGAACTCCTAGTTAAACTAAATCTTAATAAGCTCAATAATAAGCTATATTTGAGCTTATTCGAGCTTTTTATCCGAAAAGATCTTAAAAACTTAAAAGATTGAATCGAATGAGCTTTAGAAAGCTTATAGGAGTCGTTCTTTAAACTTTTAAGGAATTTTGAAAATAATAAGCTGAGAAAATAAGCACGAGAAATCAGCTTATTCAATAAGCTTTCACATGAAGAAGAAAAAGAAAACGAATAAGCTTGATTAATAAGTAACCACTAAATACAAAAAGCTCAAACAATACTCAATACAAAATCTCAATAAGCTTGCGAATTAAGCTTGTATAATAAGCCAGAAATTACAGAATAAGCTAAACTAAACTGAAAATAAGCTAAAATCTAAGAGAAAACTAAAAGAAAAACTAATTCCTAATTATCCCAAAATGAAGGGAGCGAGTTGATATTTATAGCCACAAGAGGGTAAGATTTGTAAAATTAGTCCAATGATTGCCACCATCATTCAGCCAATGATTGGCTCGTATTTCGTGATCTCGGATCGTCAGGAGGATTACAGGCCATTCAGCCATTGGATGGCAGGCACGTGTCCATTATGAGAGCTTCATTTGTACGCAATGATTAATATTCGTTGGATCATTTAATTTGCAAATTGAAATGCATTCTGAGTTATAAACTTGCCCTTCCACGTGTCCCATTTCCATTCGCTCTTTTCTTTTGTAGTGGGAGCTCACGTGATGCCTCATGAATTAATTTGTATTGCACATGATATGACGTCAACCTATGTCAACACTTCAAAATATAAATCAGGTTTTAAACATTTAGACTTGGGCTTATATTTTTTTTGGCTTTTGGACTTTATGATAATTTGGGCTGGCCCAGCCCATAAAATGGGTTACGGGTTGGCCCAATAAGATCCGAGGGCACCGTTAAACTCGAAATTCCGTGCTCTTTCCAATGGCATGCTTGGAGACCTCTCACGACTTTGTCTTAATTTTGAATATTAAGCACTCTTGATCGCGACGAACCCGTAAAAACCCGTTTTTGCTCCGTTTTCAACCATTTTTACCTGCAAGACATAAAAATACCAAACAAACATATTTGCAAGATAATTATCTATATTTTAGCATTTTTAGTCCGATTTATAGTGTTTTACGGGGTACAAAAGATGTGTGTTTTAGCACTCATCAAATTCCCCCACACTAAGCTATTGCTGGTCCCACACGCAATGTAAATAAAACAAACCCGGAAATAAATAATTTTATCCCCTTTTAACTTATAACCCCTCACAATCAAACAAGAACAAAAAAGGTTCATTAAAAGGTTCAAAAATCATTTAATTCGCAAGCACCCCCGTTTTACCCTTTTTTTTGAATTTTTGAATTTTTTTTATTTTTTATTTTTAATCTTATGATTTTCATAATTTCCAACTTACAACTTATTCATGTGTGACATAATGTAATGCTTTCATTATTCATTGATAACTTTTAGGATCACAGAACAAAAAGCACAAAAAGTGTCCAAATGGATAAATTCATCATTCCTGACTTTCACCTCTCCAAGCTAAGCTTAAAAACAAGATCATTGTAAAATACAAGTTATGATGCTAACACTACTCATAAAAGTTATTCTTATGTTTTTCATAAGTTCAATCTTTCAACTTATTCATGTGTCATAATGTAATCTTTCATATTCATTGATAACTTGTAGATCACAAACAAAAAGCACATAATAGTTCCAAATGGATAAATTCATCGTCCCCTAGACTTTCAACCCTCTTCAAGCCAAGCTAAAAACAAGATCATTAAAATACAAAGTTATGATCGAAACACTACTCATGAAATGCTAATTGTACTTACTTTTCTCCCTTATTTCCTAAATGTATCTCAAGATTTTTATTTTATTAATTATTTGACAAATAAAATTATTGCCCTTATTAATAATAATAAACCCGTTTTTAGAAGACCACAATTAGTTTGAAATCCTTTCCTAAAGAGACGATACGGTAAGAATAAGGTCCACATTAAGGTTCTAATTTCGTATGATTTAGGGGTTATCCTTTTTATTTCATCCGAAACAACTCAACTACGAGTCTAGAGACGGAGGCTTTATTTAGATAATCCCAGAGTCAAATTTGGCTTTCTACTTATTTTTATTGCAACATTTATTAATCCTCGTCCTTTAGAAGGCTGAATACATCGTTTGTGAGCCGCAAGAATGCACAAACATATTTCAACCTCGGTAATTTCCTACGACCTTATAGAAGCTGCAACATCCGTGTGACCGCAAAGATGCAGGAAAACTTTTATCAGTCGTCGAATTATTATAACTAATTGGCCTTATTTAGAAAGACTACCACATCGAAGTACCCGCAAGACAGTAAACTTTTATTATCCCCACAGTTTTTTATTATTATATTATTACCTCCAACCTTAAACGACTATCACATCGTATGCAGCCGTCCATACATTATTATTATTATTATTATTATTATTATTATTATTATTATTATTATTATTATAGCCAAATTTCAAGTCTTGTAGTCTTTTAGCTACCGAGACATCGGGTGTCCTAACCGACAAACCTGGTAGCCTATTTCCCCACAACACTGACAAAACCTCGATGTGTACCTTACTTTCACCAGAAGGAATCTCTACGAAGTGATTTAAACTAAGAATCACAAAAACCTAAAGTAACTTGTTAGCCTTAATTATATTAAGTCAAACAAGAATGTTATCGGTCTTATAAAGTCAAAATAGGTCTTGTATTGTAATAGGCTAGTCGGGTTCAACGGGCTTGGATTGTAATCTAATATTGTCCGTGTTTCGGGCTCAAAGCCCAAGTTTAGCCAAGCCCGGCCCAAGTAGAAAAGCCCATGTGCCAAGTAAATGGCTAAGGGTATAAAATAACTCTCTCCACACATGGAGACGGTGTTGGTTGCATTTTGTCACATTTGTAATCCACCACTTTCTCTCTCTTAATCTAACATTCCTAGTTCCTTTCTCTCTCTACTTTTCTTTTCTTTGTTGCCGGCTCAACATAAGCTTATACAAAGCTTATTCGAGTTTGCTTAAGGGTTGTGAAGGATTATATAAGACCAACTTGTGGTATCACTCGCCAAGGGGTGTTTAGTGTTTGATTTTTGTGGTTTACATAAGCAAACCATGTCTTATTTCTTTAATAAGCTCACGGTTCAAAGGCTTATTAAGTTCTTGGTTGCTTTTCAATTCCCTTTCTTTGGTCTCATTTAAATCATAGCTTATTTGATACCATAAGCTCATGGTTTACCTTTTTTTTAGCTTATGTATTTGTTAAGCTTATTCGGCTTATTTTCTTTTTTTTCTTCTAGACGAGGTGAGTTTTGGTTCGACTTACAACAAGTCATAAGGGTCACATCCATTTATTTGGTTGCTCTTCAAACTAGCCTTTTAGTTTTCTTATAATTTTCTAGCTTATTTCTTAGCTTTTTACAAGCTTATTTCGTGGCTTATTTGTGGTTTTTTTTTCTTATCCTCTTGTGGTCCCAAACCGGTTAAGCCAAGGGAACCAAGATCCATTTTTTTTGCTTCACAAAGAATA